>JASANE010010527.1:0-18796 GCA_030248225.1 Trileptium ribeirensis
ACACACACATTGCACAAACTACTGAGACATTAGATACACACATACGTTGCACAATGACAGCATTAGATACATTAGATACACCCGATATATTGCGCGATTTAAGGCTTACATTTTTGGGAACAGGCAGGGCTGTCTTGTGTTGCTTCAAACAAGGATCGATCGGATCTGCATCGGTGTAATCGGTGCCAGCCACAATTACCACACAGTGAGTTCGGCGTAATCGATGAAGGTTACTTGAGTTATTTGGCTTACGGCACCGCTCTGGTCGCATGTCAGCTATCCGTTTGGTGTTCTAGTACTGTGCGAAAAGACAACTCTGTTTACTTGTTTTTTTCATTCAGCACTTTTGGTTTGTCCTGGTGTTAACATACAAATTAATTAAATATGAAAGCTTTAAATAGGCTGTTTTCGCATAATTGAAAATATTAATCACAAAAGCTCATTAACGCTTGATGAGAGTTTTACTAAAATATAACTGTTTGAGTATTAGATAGTTAATCATAGCATTTCATGCTAACCAAAACAGCTTATCTCATTTGTAACTATTTATCGACTAAGCGGCAAAATATTTCATTTGAAATCATTGTTTTAACCCAATCGCATTCAGTTGACACTGCTGCTGAGTACATTATTTCAGGTGGAAGACGAAGCCCGTTTCGCAGAGTCATAAAACTTGGTTTATAAATTCAAACATAAAATAATAGCTACCTGCAGTATGATTCATTAGCCACCGAAATATCGACGATTCGCCGACCTTCCGCATTATCCGTAACCAACATTCCGAACGACCATGATTCTATTGATGTTAGCCAACATTGCGTTGATAGCACCAAAAACGCCGGCGACGTTTGCCTTATATGCGACGAATGCGATTACTAGTTACATTACACCTACGCCAACATCGCACTTGTGTGCACAAAGCATCGACGATCATGAGCGCGTTCTGGTAATCTGTAACGCAGGCTTCTGGCAGTTCGAAAGATGCGAACAACATCTCACCCGCCTACTACTATCATCGCAAACGCAGTCGAACAGGTACTGCTTCACTGGTTCAGGAGCAGTTACTATTGATGCTTCTGTCAAAGTCACCGATACAATTCAGCATCTCGCCGCTTCTCCTCGTACATTTGAAACTGCTTCACATGCTCCAGCAGCCCATGGTTCTCGGGCAGTTACCGCATGGGTAAGCATGGTAGCTCTCAGTAGTGATTACGAATGTCGCATCATTTATGACGGTGCCAGTGACGACATGCTAAACACCATCAAGCTCTCGTGTTCCGCGGTCTTCTAGTATCGTACGTCGAAACTGCAGCAGCCTAAAACGTAGTAAAGCTTCTTGATCTGTCGGCAAAGGGGGAAAAAGTTTCCCAAACGTACAACTTCTATTCATTCATCCGAAGCGATTCCAAAGAAGGCCGCCCAAGGTTTGTTTTTATTCGTCCAGTGTTGCAAAATCGGGTATTAGTCAAGTAAGTTGGTTCCGCGAACACCCGCTGTATTAATCGGTATACATTAGACGATCATTGTCAGATCAAGACCGACGCTAACTGCCAGCATCTAACTGTAAATCATTTGAAATTGACCGCAATCTCGACAAGGATGAAACGACCACTAATAGATATGTACTGGTTAAGAAATCGCGGCTTCAAAGATGTTTGCGTCTTAACCGGCGTCACATTGACTATAAATACACGGAACTGGACTGCTCAAAAACGCATCGAAAGACGAAATATTGGTTACTTTAACCTAAAATTGGCAACTGTCTCCGCGGCGATTGAGCTGAAACAGCCAACAAATTAATTTAAGACAAGACATTCCTCAGTGACATGGTGAGCGAAATTAATAAATGTTCGTAGCTTGTCCAACGAAGTGACCGACCTAGGGGTACTATTGAATTATGACCAATATCATATTATTGCTATAACCGAAACATGGCTTTATAAAATTGAAAAAACAAATTCATTGTGGACCCACTCTACAGATACAGGATCACCAGATGTGAGGTAAATGAGATTGAGAATGTGGCTGTACAGTCACTGCCTGCCAATAAAGTACGGAAATAATTTTTGTAGTTATCCGTGCATACCAAATGACGGGCAATCTGTATAACATTAATAATGGGAGTCGTTCAAAAAGCTTGCGATACGTCAATATGGCCTGTGACCAGTGAAGGATTTCAATCTACCAGATATAAGTGGGCTACTTCATCATGACCTCGCAGGTTTGTATTCGCTTCCCACTAACAATATATGTGATATTGGTCTTGAGCTACTCTTTTACCTTTCCTACTCGTGGTAGCAATTTATTAGAACTTGTTTTGACAACATGTGTACTGAATGTACCTCTTGTAGAGCGCATCGACATTTTTCTACTTTCGTCCATTCTTCAGTTGGTGTCGTTTTAATGGGCACTTTCCAGTATGTGTTCAAAAATACACGCACCGCTTTGATTTCAAAAACCTATCTTTTTAGCCATTAAGTCACGCTTAAAAATATCAACTGTGATTTGCTGCTATATAGTATTTAGCAGAGATGGACACTGGTCACCTACACGTGACCCTTTAACCCGGGTGGCTAGCTGACCCTGTGACCCGGTTGGATCAGGAATGGGTCGCTTCCAACTGTCATTTTTTGCCATGCAAAACGCATATTTCTGTTTTTCTATCATCTGCAAATGCTCTTTCCAGTGTAACAGGACCGTTCCGGCCCGTTACGTGCTTTTGCAGAATTTCGGCTGTTCCCTTTCCCGGCCTACTACAAGGCATAATAAAATCCGGTGATGTCCGTTGGTTATCCGATGATATGGTCTACTTGGCAAGATAGTCGATTTCGTCGAGGGGCTTCGTTCACGAAAGTGAGGGACCGCAAAAGCGATTACACAACAAAACCGGCTGAAACTGGTTATCAGGCATGGGGTCCAGCCATAATGAGTTGACGCAGGAGATATGAAAATAGAGGATTCGTTCGAGAGGTCGAGAAAGAGCCAGAGGGGGCGTTAAACCCAAATATAAATACATGTACATATACATACACGTACATAATATATACCGATTTCGACTATGGCCAGCAATCAAACTTAGCGTAAGTAATGGCTGCTGACTCGACTCCATGGTGTTTGTTTCTTGAATTCCGAGCGGAGACCTCGTGTTGGCTCGAGACATTTTGGCCTCATCAGAGAGCCCGCGAAATTCTCTTTCGAAAAATACCCCGGGGCGGTTGCCCGAGACCCGAACCGGCAAGCGGTTACGGCCGACAAACAGGCCCGGCAGCCGTCATTTCCGAATGATCGTTAACTACCGTACCCCTGATTTTCTTTAGTTTGAGCTTGTAGATTTTCGTTGGTTTCGTGACCACGGCTACATGTATTACTCGCAACCATGACCCCATATATTATTTAACCTAAGTAAAATTGATACTTTTATTCACAATTACTACTGAGCCATTGGTCCAGCCTAAACAATTGGTGGCCTCCCATTCCCGGACGGTCATAACCGTGAAGTTGTACTGCTAGTTTGCGACTGGTTAAGTACCGATCAGGCTCTCAAGTTGTTTGTAGGGTCTAACACTCGGCAATCTTAATCCATACGCTGGTCTATTCAAAGCCAACCTCATTTTGCAGGTGTTCACCTCAAATTATCCAGCTAAGCTCCGAATGATACTTGCTTGAAAAAAATCATGCAACTGCAAAGATAGTAATGATGACAATAAGCACACCTGAACAACATCAGTTAATAAGCAAAAACGTTAATAAATGGACGGTTAATAAGCAAAGAAAAATTATTAATATGACCATTGCACCATGCAACATGCTGACCATTTGAATTTCCGCAGACTTTAACGGGTGCGCTAATGCACCATTAGAAAGCCAATGTATAGTGGTCTTGTGCGGTTCGGAGTTGTATTTGAGTAGTTTTAGCAACCGAAATTCTGCAAAAGCACGTAACGGGCCGGAACGGTCCTGTTACACTGGAAAGAGCATTTGCGATGCAATCTAAAAAAACGAAATATGCGTTTTGCATGGCAAAAAATGACAGTTGGAAGCAACCGAGTCCCTGATCCAACCGGGTCACAGGGTCAGCTAGCCACCCGGGTTAAAGGGTCACGTGTAGGTGACCAGTGTCCATCTCTGCTAAATACTATATAGCAGCAAATCACAGTTGATATTTTTAAGCGTGACTTAATGGCTAAAAAGATAGGTTTTTGAAATCAAAGCGGTGCGTGTATTTTTGAACACCTACTGGAAAGTGCCCATTAAAACGACACCAACTGAAGAATGGACGAAAGTAGAAAAATGTTCGATGCGCTCTACAAGAGGTACATTCAGTACACATGTTGTCAAAACAAGTTCTAATAAATTGCTACCACGAGTAGGAAAGGTAAAGAGTAGCTCAAGACCAATCTCGCATATATTGTTCATGAAACAAATAAACCTGTGAAGTCATGATGAAGTAGCCCACTTATATCTGGTAGATTGAAATCCTTCACTGGTCACAGGCCATGACGTATCGCAAGCTTTTTGAACAACTCCGTTATTAATGTTATACAGATTGCATTGCCATTTGGTATGCACGGATAACTACAAATATTTCCGTACTTTATTGGCAGGCATGAAGTGTACAGCCACATTCTCAATGTCATTTACCTCACATCTGGTGATCCTGTATCTGTAGAGTGGGTCCACAATGAATTTGTTTTGAATTTATAAAGCCATGTTTCGGTTATAGCAATAATATGATATTGGTCATAATTCAATAGTACCCCTAGGTCGGTCACTTAGTTGGACAAGCTACGAACATTTATTAATTTACAGTTCACCATGTCACTGAGGAATGTCTTGTCTTAAATTAATTTGTTGGCTGTTTCAGCTCAATCGCCGCGGAGACAGTTGCCAATTTTAGGTTAAAGTAACCAATATTTCGTCTTTCGATGCGTTTTTGAGCAGTCCAGTTCCGTGTATTTATCGTCAATGTGACGCCGGTTAAGACGCAAACATCTTTTGAAAACCACCAACTTTTCTTTAACCAGTACATATCTATTAGTGGTCGTTTCATCCTTGTCGAGATTGCGATTCAATTCAAATGATTTACAGTTAGATGCTGGCAGTTAGCGTCGGTCTTGATCTGACAATGATCGTCTAATGTATACCGATTAATACAGCGGGTGTTCGCGGAACCAACTTACTTGACTAATACCCGATTTTGCAACACTGGACGAATAAAAACAAACCTTGAGCAGCCTTACTTTGGAATCGCTTCGGATGAATGAATAGAAGTTGTACGTTTGGGAAACTTTTTCCCCCTTTGCCGACAGATCAAGAAGCTTTACTACGTTTTAGGCTGCTGCAGTTTCGACGTACGATACTAGAAGACCGCGGAACACGAGAGCTTGATGGTGTTTAGCATGTCGTCACTGGCACCGTCATAAATGATGCGACATTCGTAATCACTACTGAGAGCTACCATGCTTACCCATGCGGTAACTGCCCGAGAACCATGGGCTGCTGGAGCATGTGAAGCAGGTTTTTCGATGTTACAAGGAGAAGCGGCGAGATGCTGAATTGTATCGGCGGTGACTTTGACAGAAGTAGATAGTGACTTGTTCCTGAAGCCTCACAAGTAGATCAAGACCGGGTCCTTGTTCGACTGCGTTTGCGATGATAGTAGTAGGCGGGTGAGATGTTGTTCGCATCTTTTGGGACTTGCAGGAAAGCCTGCGTTACAGATTACCAGAACGCGCTCATGATCGTCGATGCTTTGTGCACACAAGTGCGATGTTGGCGTAGGTGTAATGTAACTAGTAATCGCATTCGTCGCATATAAGGCAAACGTCGCCGGCGTTTTTGGTGCTATCAACGCAATGTTGGCTAACATCAATAGAATCATGGTCGTTCGGAATGTTGGTTACGGATAATGCGGAAGGTCGGCGAATCGTCGATATTTCGGTGGCTAATGAATCATACTGCAGGTAGCTATTATTTTATGTTTGAATTTATAAACCAAGTTTTATGACTCTGCGAAACGGGCTTCGTCTTCCACCTGAAATAATGTACTCAGCAGCAGTGTCAACTGAATGCGATTGGGTTAAAACAATGATTTCAAATGAAATATTTTGCCGCTTAGTCGATAAATAGTTACAAATGGAGTATAACTGTTTTAACTACGTCATCAAAATTGTATAAATTAACTATTTTATTAATACTCAAACCATTATCTATTTAGTAAAACTACATTAACATTTAATGAGCTTTGTAATTGCTAATATTTTCAATTATGCGAAAACAGCCTATTTAAAGCTTTCATATTAATTAAGTTTGTATGTTAACACGGGACAAACCAAAAGTGCTGAATGAAAAAAACGAAGTAAACAAGTTGTCTTTTCGCACAGTACTAAAACACGAACGGATAACTGACATGCGACCAGAGCGGTGCCGTAACCAAATAACTCAAGTAACCTTCATCGATTACGCCGAACTGACTATGTGTGGTAATTGTGGCTGGCACCGATTACACCGATGCAGATCCGATCGATCCTTGTTTGAAGCAACACAAGACAGCCCTGCCTGTTCCCAAAAATGTAAGCCTTAAATCGCGCAATATATGGGTGTATCTAATGTATCTAATGCTGTGCATTTGTGCAACGTATGTGTGTATCTAATGTATCTAATGCTGTTCGTTTGTGCAATGTGTGTGTTTATCTAATGTATCTAATGCTGTTCGTTTGTGCAATGTATGTGAATGTTGTTCGTGTGCGCAATGTGTGTGTATCTAATGTATCTAATGTTATGAATTTGCGCAATATACGTGTGTATCTAATGCCATGCATTTGTGCAATACATTGTGTGTATCTAATGTATCTATTGCTATACATGTCTGATACTAGAACACAATTGTACCACTTCAATATAGCTTTCAACTTCAATTAACAATTAAAATATTACATAATTAAAAAACAGAACTATGCCCTAAGATTTAATCGTATTTGGTAGGATTGAAATATTAAAGGTGCGTTTACACTTTCGTACTTTCAGCTCACATTTTCTGCTAAAGTTTTGAACATGTAAGCGCCCTTTTAGTTTACCATCAAATGAACTCATGCGCATTATAGACTGTAAAAAGTGTAGATATTGAAAAATAACTGTTTTTGGTACTAAAAACCTTGTACTGAATAAAGACAGCGACATATATCTAAGTTTTGAAATTTCATCAAGCACCTGCAATCACAGTTTTCGCTGCAATAAATGGATAAATAAATAATAAATAAATGTATTTTGTTACAGATATTATTTATGTGTTTGGAATTAAATGAATCAGTTTTTGTTTACAGGACAAGCTAAAAACATTTCACGTAAACGTTTTTTAAACTCGAAATCCATATTAGCGCTGTATTTTATAACTAAAAACCTAAAATATTGAAGAAGTTTATGAATCGTCTTCGTTCACTCTCTGCGCTACATGCCTTGTAAAGGTCTTTCGGTCAGTTGTTCCTTATGATTATATTGCGAAGACAAAAATATTGATACCTATACAACTTCGCTCCAAATATAAACTACTAAAGGGAATCCAGACGAAACGAAACATTTACTGAACTATTAGGTCATTACCTACTCGGAACCTGACTAAATACTTCAGTTGGAAATAAAACTGCTTGCAGTTGCTTAATTTAAAATAGCTGCCGAATGCACAGATAGACACATAGCGGTAAGTGCACGTAGTCGCCTCAAAAAACCATTATAAAATGTAGCCCAGTCGTAGTTTAGTGACAACTAATTGCAGTTTATGCCGGAAATTAATGCCAGGAACGACGATTATTACAAAACATGTTAATTGATTTAAAAAATTGTATTAGTGCTGGCTGTACCAAATATATTAAACGAATTTAATATTAATCATAAATTGTCTCATAAAATTTAACTATCAAAAATGAATATTGAAAAATTTGAAGCAATGTCAATGTTATCTACTCATGAATGCAGTTTTGAAACGTGACAACGCTGTGCCAAACACCACTAAAATGAAGGGCACTTGTCAAAGGTTGGTTCATTCCACGCGCAATTTAATACAAACCAAGCAGGCATAGTGTCGACGATATTATGCCTTGATAGTTACATCTATGTATATACAGAATCACAACTAGGTTAACATTATACAACAACACATTCTGTATGAAAGCGCCGCGGTAATCGAAAGTTATTGTTTGAATCGAAGTTTTTTGTCTTCATGCGAGAAGTATGTCACAGCAGAATAAATTGGGTCAGCGTTTTACCATAAACCCTTGCAGCATTAGAGGCAAATAATTCATGGAAAAACATTCAAGAAAAGTAAATGTTGGTAACTTTGTATGGCTTTATGGAGAGTCTATTTCTTCACCGCAAAGATCCCGAAAATTCTTGGGTCTTAAAACTCAACACCGATGAACAGGCGTTCCCACAGATCGTGCTTTTGGCAATGCCGTAATGGTGTTAGCGAGCGTCCTCACGACCGCAAGACAGTTACAGTCGGCTCCTTACCATTAAATTATATATCTAGTTTACCGCTTTTCGAACATCGAACAATGGTAAAGCTAGTAATTTCGTTTTCAACAGATCAACTACGGTGACCCATTTTTGTTCCGCCTAAATGTGGTCGGATCAATCTGAGATGCTTGTCGCGCACCTATTTCAACTGATCAGCGAGCTACAGCTGATCAGTTGTGTGAAAAATTCCGTTAAGACCGCAGTAGGATTGTGGGATGACGCGCAAGTTTATAAAGCACAGTCTGAAGCAATATGAAAAAATGTCACAATTGACGATAAACAAGCACACAACATAAACTAATTTGCATTAGACAAGCATGAGCTGAACAAAACCCTTGTTTTGAACCAAAATTAACTTGGACTTTCCTGCTGTAGTCTGTAAGTTGATAAGGAGCGGTCCTATTTTTTCAAGTTTGCACTGTGAGAGATGCGGTGCGAACAGCTGTTACATTAATTGGGTAACCCTAATTTATGGTAAGATTAAACGGTGAATAATCTGGTTTGGACCCAGAACCTGCACAAACTTCGTTGCTGTTGTCAAATATAACCTCTAAATTGTGATCAGATTTACCAATAATTTTTTTCTGAGTATTCTTGTGCAAAGAACAATATAGTCTTGTCAGGCGTATAACTCCTCATGTCAATGTTATACTTAAAATCATACAGCGAGTTTTATAAAAAATATGCGTGTGGATCCATATATAACCTTTAAAGTGTGATCAGATTTGCCAATGATTTATTCTCTGAGTATTCTTGTGCAAACAATAATATAGTATTGTCAGGAGTATAACTCCTCATGTCAACGTTATACTTAAAATCATACAGCGAGTTTTATAAAAAATATGCGTGTGGATCCATATATAACCTTTAAAGTGTGATCAGATTTGCCAATGATTTATTCTCTGAGTATTCTTGTGCAAACAATAATATAGTATTGTCAGGAGTATAACTCCTCATGTCAACGTTATACTTAAAATCATACAGCGAGTTTTATAAAAAATATGCGTGTGGATCCATATATAACCTTTAAAGTGTGATCAGATTTGCCAATGATTTATTCTCTGAGTATCCTTGTGCAAACAATAATATAGTATTGTCAGGAGTATAACTCCTCATGTCAACGTTATACTTAAAATCATACAGCGAGTTTTATAAAAAAATATGCGTGTGGATTCATATATAACCTCTAAATTGTGATCAGATTTGGCAATGATTTATTTCTGAGTATTCTTGTGCAAAGGATAATATAGTCTTGTCAGGCGTATAACTCTTCATGTCAACGTTATTCTTAAAATCATAGAGCGAGTTTTATAAAAAATATGCGTGTGGATACGTTTTAATTAACATTTTTCTGTGTTCCAGTGTAAGACTGAACATACGAGAAAGTCTGTGGTAGACCGAGGCAAGGAATGTGGAAAAAATTTTTATCCGTAAAGTTGGTACTAGATAATACTCCAGGAACGGTGTCAATGCAATTTCGTTGAAAATTCATAGTACAGATATGTCGTTTCAATACAATTGAAGTAAATATTACTTGGTTGACGGACATCCTTTTGTATATAAGTACGAATCTCATCAATATCCGTGTGAAAAAAAATTGCACTGCTACACATCGAGAGTACAACTCTAGATAACGAGTCCATCGATATGATATCTCTTTTACAAATGCCCTAAATACGACCATATCTCATCACATAAGAAATCATTAGACTATACCAGTCACTTCAAAATGGATTTCGATTATATATCTTAATGCGATGAAGTTTACTACACTTCATGAACAAATGTTAATATCGAGTTTTGGATCATCAGAGAGAAACAAATGATTCTACAACAATGACCCGAACTGAAAAAGTTTATTTCCTACACACACGAGAATGCAGCCAAATATTTAAACTCATCAGGAATTTGATGAAGCCTTTCCATCAAATGGGACGTCTACTAATCGGTGTTATAGTGGTAAAATACCGATGGACAAAACAATATAGCGTTAGACAATATGTCCGAAGAATATACCGCATAAATATACTTAGTTATATAATTTGAAGACCTTGCCTAACTTGTACTGCGAACGTAATAGGTATATTACTACGATCACATAAACACTTGAGGGTATACTTTTGTAATTATACTTACATTTTGAGAAAATACAAATGCCACTACTGTATTGAATTGGTCCGTGAACTGTATTTATTAATATACCTATATTGTACTGTAAGTCGATTTATACAGTATACTGAATGACAGAAATTTAAATATTTTTGAGCATGCTTAAACATTTACAAGAACAAAATTTTGATAACATAGTATAAAACCATTATCTTTATGTAATGACTGATGTTTTAATATTTTACGATGTTTTGGAAAGTTTCAGAAATTTGCAAGTATATAAATATGTGTTAGGTGAATTCTGTACAGTTCATATATATTTTTTAAGTTTCATGTTAAATGTTTGTTTATAAGTTAACTGTTGTCCGGTTAGTAAAATGTTTGTAGTCATTCTTACATTCATTCTTTTGAACATGATAATTGCTTATTGCATGAGAAAGCCGACAAGAAATGCTTTAATGAAAATTTGACTCCTTCAGGAAGTCGGTTTAGATATGAAAACGATATAAAATATACGGTTATGATGGTGATGATAGTTTGTTTTGAATATGTGATTTGCAGATTGGATTTTATTTGGTCGCAGCTGACAAATTTTGTCATTGCACATTTTGACAGGAACAAACGGGTATGTTTCCTGAAATTTTCACAGCTTTCGAGTTTTCAATTTTGTTTTGTTGGTTCCGGGTTTGATATTGTCATTTAAAGTATTTAATTATTAGCGTGTAATGTCATCAGGAATTCGCCGTTACGGGCACAAGATAATCAATCTTCAGTACGATTGTCCCACTCGCAGGTGTTTGAGCTGATAAACCTGACCGCTTCCCAAAATAATAGTCCAATCTGTCGGCCATTCGTTGCAAATCGAAAGAATTGCCAATACAAGTGGATAAAAATCGTATTAAAATTTTGGGAATAGCAAACGAGGGTGGTTGGATAGTGGTCGCAAACAATCAAGGTTCATGTGACATGAGCAATTCACCGAACTGCTGACGAGGAATACCTAAAGCGATTGACACTGCCAAAACAGCGTCCTGACGGGTTCGTGCTAAATCGGCTTTGGGTAGCAGCTATACATCTTATTTGCCTTATTCGTCATAATTCAAACAACCGTCAGGCTACCAATTTGTGTCGTTCGGTACATATCCTGCGAAAGCTTTCCCGGCTGCAAATGGGAAACAGTTTATGCCGCGTTTCAAATCTAGGTGACCCGGCCATTTTGCAAATTAGTATCCCTTCCGAAGCACTAGATCAAGTTCAGACAGAAGAGATGAACATAAATGATAGAAACGGTAAGCTACTACGGCGTACATATACTTAATGCATATAAATTGGTTTGTGTATACATCCCAGAAATAGTTGTAAGGAGTACAGTCAAATACAGTTGAGGATTATAAAGAAAATACAAAACGACATTAAATTTCTTTGATTAGGATTTTCTCCCACGAAAATCCGTTTGGCCTCTACCTTGGACGACCTTGGTACCTGGGTTATATATGTGGTTATCTTTCACTAGTTAGTATTTACCCAGCGTTGTCGTAGTGAGGGGCACACTCTGATAATTGTTTAGATTAAAGTTTCTTTTACAAATTTAAAGTGATGAGGTTTATTTATACTTCTCTAACGCATTGCATATTATATACCATACATGGACACTAATTTATTTAGCCTTTATAAACTTACTTATCCTGTTCTTAGTATAGATTTCAGGATAATTAAGACCTTGACAAGCTATTCAAATGGAAACGCACCACGATGCTACTCCTATGAATTATGGTGCAATCCACCGGTTGGATCGACGAGTTATAAGAAGTGGTTCTTTGACCCGCTTCGATGGCTTCACTCCAAGCCCGTCTAAAAGAAATAGAAGTGATAGTAAGCCTTCATATAATTAATATAATTATTAATGATCACCCATTATTCCATTTAACTGTCTCATTTATGTTTAATAAACATTAAAGAAATAGATCTGTTGAATTATAGCAACTTCCATATAGCAATTATATGATATCGTTTACTGCAGACCAACCGCCTCAGCTGAAGATCTATTTATGCAAGACGGGTGGTAATCTTTGTTAAACAACAATCACTGCAGCGCTCTAGCGTACTCATCCGTGGGTTATAAAGCTTCACCGCGTTTTGCAGTTTATACGAAGGGAATTAATATTACAGATGCGACAAGTTATTCGCTAAGAAAAATCACGTTCAGTAAAATTCTAGAGTTAATCTTCGAATACTTTCGAGTCGAAACATAGTCTTATCTCATTAGTTTGCTTTTATCAAATATAAGTTAGTGCCGTCTAATAGATTCTGGAATTTAGTAATTATAACCATATAGTATTGATTTGCGGCCCTTTCAAATACCTTGGATATCAAAGATTAGTATGACTATTATAAAAATTCGAGCAGTGTGGGCACTAGAATGCTCGAGAAAGTATTTAGTCGTTGCCGGTGAGCGTAAGGGACCACAATCTCCTATCCTCAAAGATTCCAAGCACCAACGATGGATCATGCGCTGCAGAAGTAACTCATAACTATCTGCTAACTATATCTAAAACTGTTTAAGTTATGCAAACTTTCAAAATACAGCTGTGATACTCGATAATAAAGATGTGTATTAGTGCGTAACGTTTGGCCGCTGTCGTGATACTTTTGTAAACATATTAATAACGATTGCCATAAGTTGTACCAACGCAATTATATCCAAGGAACAAAATGTTCAATTACCAATTGCCTTAAGTAAGTCAACTATAATCGGACAAATTAAAAGTGAACTAATTGTTTTTTGCATTGAAGATTTTAAAGCGATACTCTCTGAAGGCACTAGCAAATCGTTGGCATTAATGTAAAAAATGCCGCACAGCTTTGTACCACAAGCTTTCTTCGTCGATCAAATTTTAAACAATATGAAATTTCAAAAAAGTGATCCTCAAATTACATTAAAGTTTGGTTTGTCTAAAGGAAAACAACACAACCTTACGCTCATTCAATGGTTTAAAGCAAATTTCAGATCATCAAACTTTTGTAAACTAGTTCTTCCCCAAAATAGAATTTACATCCATCTGTTTGGTGATATGTCTGGAAAATATGGAGAACGAAAATTTGGAGATTTTCTTGTTTTAGCCTCGGAATTTTTACTATGGGAACTGTCTATTATGAGTGTTATGAACCGGACGCCTTCTCATCCCTTAACAACCGACGCCCTGAGAGCAGCCAACCTGGAGCTCGACTGGACTAAACAGTGTCACATGAGCGTCTTAGCCAGGTCCCGTATTTATAGTTAATTCTAAAATCCTGACAATCAGCTTATTTGAATAACTAGTTCTGGTCTTCTGTTGCAACATTCAAGAAAGTTAACTGGATTTCGTCCAAGCTGGTTATTTTGAAAGGCACACTTGGAAATCCAGCTGACGTTATAGAGCTTATCTACATATTTGAATTCAGTTTAATTTAAGTCCCTTATAATTGTTTTACTCTAGTTATTTTGAAATTCAGTGTATTAAATTGTTCCGGATTTTCGTCTACTTGTAGATAGATAATGTTTGTAGACATAAACTTTTAGCTCACCGGTATACTCAACTCCACCTTACGGGGTGTGAGATTATGGATACTAAATAATATTAGTACTAAAAAACGAAACCTGCTTTACTAATATAGTATTCATTGGAGAATTTTGCAATTACACATAACCTAACAAACTAATTCCTAGGTCAGCAAAGATGAAATTTAGAATAGCTACTGAGTTTGTCACATTTATTTCTTGTCTTGTACAGACAACGATAAAGTAACATTGCACGGTATACCTGGTCTGTTATTGGGAAAGTAACCCCGAGGGGCGTAGATAAAATTCAGGCCATGCCGTTCTCGATATAATGCATCATTTACCTTAAGATGTGTGCACCTAAGGCCGGATTATGCCACAGAGCCAATTCTGGCTCGTGACAAAAAGGCACAGCTACATCCGGTCCTTCATAAATAAAATAGACTACGCTAGCATGTTTGTACGAGCCGGAAGTTACTATGTATCACGGTTTGATAGCTGGGACGGACTCCTAAAAATATTTATTACATTCAGTTTAGCAGATTGTGTTGCACGAAAATATTTAGCTCAAGGCCCAAAAAAGGTACCATTAGTAGTAATTAAAAGCAAAGCGCATAAATGCAGGTAAAATAAAAATACGTAAATATCGCCATTTTCAAAATTTTTGTTTAAGCGCCTTTTACAAACCAATCTAGTGGCTACGTAAAACAGGCTCTTTCATACATGAAGATTATGCTATTGTAACTGGAAGGATTTTTTACGAATATATGACCATGTGTATCACCAGCTTCCATTTTTTTGTGATTTTCCATTGTCGTCAAATATTTCTGGCTTTTAGAGCCGATTCTGGCCCTTTTGACAATTTATCAGCCTCGATTTACTATTAGCTAATATATTTGTAGGGGATGGCTCTGCCCAAATATGTCACACTGGCGGATCTCGCTTACCCAAGCATGGGTTTCTAGCCGCGCCTGACTGTGACAATATCTGGTCCTGCTGCACACATGTTAAGGTAAATGATGCATAATAAGTCTAAGCTTTACACTAGGCTAAGATCTTTATATGAGACATACGCTAATCCTAACCAAAACTCAGGGGCTGCTGCTCCCGAACCTTCGTTCTAATCTGATCTATCTTCTAATTTTATATCGCACAGCCCTTTGGAGTTACTTGGGCCAGCCATGCTCATCGTACATCCATAGAAATTGTAGCAAAGACGTAAGCGTAACTTTATGTGTAAGTACACTTCATGTGTGTACAGCTGGGTTGTGGGTTTATCTGTCAGTTGATTTTACAAACGATGACTGCGCGCTTACGCGATTTACGATACAAGAAAACGTAGGCGCTGTTTGCAATAACTATTTTGTGGTTTAGCGTATCGATCGTCCAATCGCGTTGAAACAAAATCTAGACCGCGAATACAGCATTGGGATTCAACATGTCGTTTTGTGAATATAAGCAAACATGCGATGACGAGAAATATACGGTTACACCTATTCCTTCAGTACTATAGAGATACCATGTTTGTGTTCTTTCAACTGCAAATTTTGATGGCACAATTCTGACCGCGAATTTCGTGCACGATTCAGTTTGTGATCTTGTCAAGAAGAATTCATGGCTTAGATATCGATGATAGACTTAGACTTCAAACATAGAAGCTTCAAGAATTGGGATCAAATTTTTGTCGAAGAATGAGAGCTTCTGAAATAGGCCCTGCGGCATAAGTCTAATATCGGGGCCCAAGAAATGAAAAAAATTTTTTGCTCCGATTTGCCTAAAATTTTGCATACGGGGGTTTTCCAGTATGGGGAATTCATTTTTTGACACTTTTTAGCGAAAAAAAATTTTTTTGACCAAAAAAATTTTTTTTGACCCAAAAATTTTGAAAAAATTTTTTTTTGCGGAAAGTCACCCAAAACCATTTTTTGATGCCAACGAGAAAAATCAACATATTCAACTTACTTTTTGGATTTGATGCAGTGCAGCTTGGTGGTCGCAACTTAGCAGCATCTCTTAAATTTCGTCGAGAGTCTCTTATTTTTTCTCACGCTTGCTATCTGGCTTTGTAATTTGTTGCCTCGTCTTCTTCACATTTCGTTTACTTTTTTTCTCACGCTAGCTAATTTTTTGTACCTCTTTCATCGTTTACCGCCTGCTTAGTTTTTGTTTGGATCCGAATGCTTTTTGGGAAATGGATGTTTTTGAGATAACAGAACAGCTAAGGGACGAACGAGCTGCCGTTGCATTTTTGCAGCGGCATAACATCATACACACTCAAGTAGAGTGTTCGGTTTGTGCACGTGAAATGACCATGACACGGGATGCCTATGTGGCTGGTTTAAGTGGCCTCCCCCCCAAAAGCATGCCAAGCAAAGTATTTTGACCAACAGTTACTTCGCAACCACCAGATTGCCGCCAAAGAAGGTCGTCATGCTGATCTACTTCTGGGCCGCGGAGGTCAAATACAAGCAGATTGAATTCCTCGTCAAACGTCGCGCACGAATACGGTTATTGTTACATGCAGTACCTCCGTGATATCTGTTTAGCTGGAAGCTTTTGCAAGTCCAGGTTCGCCTTGGCGGTCCCGGGGCTGTCTGCCAATAGACGAGGCGTCATCGTCAAACGGAAATACAACCGCGGCAGACTGCAGCGTGAACGATGGGTCTTCGGCATATATGATGTCCTTGTAAGAGGAGGGCTATTTGTGCTTTGTCGACGACCGTTCTGCAGCAACACCCTGCTACCGATTCCCAACGAGTCATCGCGCCGGGCTCTACGGTCGCACTCAGATGAGTGGCGCGCTTATAATGGTCTGCAGACGGTTTGGGGTACTTCCACGAAACCGTTAACCATTCGCACCACTTTGTTGATCCGCTTACGGGGGCGCATACCAACCATGTTGAATGCATGTGGCGGAACGCAAAACAGAAATTCAAAGCAATGTACGGCACAACTGACGCGATGGTCCCCAGCCACTTGGATGAATTCATGTGGCGCCAACGCTACGGTCAAACATTTCAACTTGCATTCCTCAACATGCTGCGTCATATTGCAGAGAGGAATCCCTGCAATTAGCTAAGACAAAGGTTTTGGGTGAATTTCGGCAAAAAAAATTTTTTTCAAAATTTTTTGGGTCAAAAAAAATTTTTTTGGTCAAAAAATTTTTTTTCGCTAAAAGTGTCAAAAATGAATTCCCCATACTGGAAAACCCCCGTATGCAAAATTTTAGGCAAATCGGAGCAAAAAATTTTTTTCATTTCTTGGGCCCCGATATTAGACTTATGCCGGCCCTGCACATATGCTAATCAACGTAGCCTGGTATGATTGGCAATTTGCAATGTTATCCTCAACAACGAATTGACGCTTCACTGGTAGTTATGTTTCTTACTTTTAATTGATTTCTACAGTCAATAATCCAAATTTTGTTAACCCACACACAAACCGAATCCTATTATTATAACTAATCCTAACGCTTCCTTGCTTTTAATATAAATATCAAATAATAAACCTTTATAAAAATAGTTATAATGATAATAAAATTGTTTTCGAATCAATTATATTGTCTAGTTAAGTATGAAATTGATTTTCGAACTTTTTTCTTACCTGTTAATGTCTTTTTTCTTCTTTCTAACACAAACACAGTTAAGGCGTAATTACTCATGTAGTGCGATTGAGTGCTATTAGATGTTTAAAATTATTATTTTGAAAGAGAAGATATAATGCAATTTCGAATTTTTACTGTAGCCAATTCGAAGGGATAAACTTTTATTAACATCGACATGTTTAATAATTCCTAAGTATAAAATTGATTACCTCCTTGATCCCATAGCAATGATCAACACTTCGTAATCAATGGTCACATTGAAAGACTTGTCGGATAAAGTCAAGCCGAATGGTAAGGTTAATAATATACAGGTTGTGCTGTCCTCGATATACTAAAGGCGTGTTCTCACGCTCAAACTTTTTGCTCACATTTTGAGCTAAAAATTTGAGCTCAAAATTTGATCAAATTTTGATCAAATTTTGACGGTAATTTTCAACGAAAAATTGCGATATTTTAAAATTTGAGATCAAAATTTGAGCTCAAACTTTTTCAAGTAATGAATCTTGTCTGTGATTGGCTACAGGAATATCCTTGAAAAGTTTGAACAGTGTTCACACATTCAAACTCACAAAAAATGCAAAAAAGATGCTTTCAAGCTTTGATCAAAATTTGAGCAAAATTTGAGCTCAAATTTTGATCAAAATTTGAGCAAAAAGTTTGAGCGTGTGAACACGCCTTAAGCTTAACCCGGAAACTACGCTACGTTTCTTATTTGAATCATATACAAAGCCTAAGACTAAGTCGGGATCATTACCGCTCGCCGATCTCCCAACACTAAGCATTTTAAGGATATTACGTTATATATGATAATCAGCTTAACTTGGACCGATTTGAACAAGCCTATCGAATAAGCCTAACGGAGAGTAATCAAACTAGACAGTCGACGTTTAAACAACATATTGTTAAATTTTACTACTGGTTTTTTATTTGAGCCGCGAACTAAGGTACCATGGACATCCACTGCTATTAATTATATTTATTACTAATTTTCAATTAGGCTTGTTCTTGTTGTTTATCATATAACGAACTGCTTT
>JASANE010010528.1:0-39946 GCA_030248225.1 Trileptium ribeirensis
TGATACATTCAAAGTATACACATCGTAAGAAGGCATATAGTAATAAATCTTTTTACGAGAGCATACAACCGATATATTTCTTCAGATTATAATTACATATTCAGGGTGTCAGGCCCAAACCTTTCTGTTATCATGAAATGGAGTATTAAATTTTTAACGATATAACGTCCTGCCCCTAAAGATGACATTGGCTAAAAATGTGTAGATAAGTTATAACATTCCGATTTACGCTGGCTTTACCTTTACCATTGAACTTCCAAGTGCATTAACTTACCTAAAGCAACATCAACGAGCATACAGCTGTACTAGTTTTGTCCTAACTTTATTTAGAAACAGTAAAACTAAAGAATATTCTACAACTAATCCTACATTTAGTAAATTCGTCGTCACCAATGTAATACAATATTTGCTCAGGACTAGATTGAGAATCTTTTTAACTTACTTGGATTGCAGACCCGACCAGGATACTGATTAATGTCAGGAGAAGCATCCACAAATCCCGGTGGACACTGGCATACATAACTATCTTTCGAATCCTGGCACAGTGCATCAGGAGCGCAATCGTTTAAACTTGCATCGAGGCATTCATTCACAGCTAAAATACCCTTGTGGCATTATTAAGTTTACTGAGCTTTATCAAAAAAATACCACAGAAACAAAAAAGCATACTAAGAAAAATATAAGAAAATTTAACGGCATAAGACTTCTGAGTCCGACACTAGTTAGCTGCTAATTTTTCACATTTGTTTCAAAAATCGGCGGTTTTAGTTTTGAGATTTCAAATTCATTGCACATCTGACCTTCGCTGACAAAAACATTTAGCATATTTGCCCGTAATTTTCACAATCACATAAATTATAATGCTTGTTGAATAAATTAACTCAACGAAAACAATATATTCATAAATATACACTCCTGGCCTGTGTTAGTACACCAACGTGAAGCATGTATTTTCTTTATTTATACCTTACACGTCAATGAAATGTACAAAATTTTTAAGGGTTGATTCCACACTGGGCGCTAGGGGAAAAATCGATTCAGAGGTTTTCAATGGGTTTACAGTCAATGGACCCGATAGCAAGAATGTCAACTATAGATCTTCAATAGTTTGTTTATGTATTGCCTATGCCGGACATCAATGATGGTGTATACGTATGCCTTTAGGCATGTTGAATACGATGGTTCGATTACTTTTTGGCTAGCACGAATTGTTTATGCGTTTTCGATTGTTTTCGATTAGTTTAAGGTCAACGATGTTTTAGAGTTTTCAATAGGTTCAGGGTTACAGACGTTTTTAATGTAGCATATACATAAAACACAAAGCCTGTTACACGGTGATTTCACAAAATTACCACTTGATGAAACCACGCTCGCTCCATTTCACCCTCGGTTGCGAGTTAGTAGTTATAATGCATGTATTTATGCAGACAACATTGAGTTGCTAAATCAATATTTTGCATCTGTTTAAATAACAAATAATGGTGTAGGCCTAACAGAGTTTAGCCGACTTAACAACCAAGCTTTGAAGGTCATGGTTTGAAAAACAATGCCCGCATAGGTGTACATAAGGGTTTCCCCATGACGGTCGAAAACCCCAAGTCATATTTATCCCCACCGTCAGTCGCACCCCATGCGCTTTCCAGAATATTTGAGAAAATTAACAAAAATTGGCAAAAATTTGGAAACATTTGTTACACATTAGCAAAATTTGATGAAAACATTGGTAAAATTTGAGGAAAATTGGCTTAAATTTGGAAAACTGGACCTCCGCTTTTGGTTCGCTGCGTAATCCATATTCGATTCGTCCAAATAATACACGAATCATAGCTTAATTCGGACATTAAATTGTTTTAAGCACGAAGATTAATATCGAACAGTGAACGGGATTCAGTAACAGTTATAGTCACTAACCAACGACACATTTACGACCTGGCAACATATTGAACTGCTCAGAAACATCGGCGTATCCAGGTCGACATTTACATTCAAACGACTGCTCGCTATCGAAACAATTAGCGTTTTCGCCGCAATCTGATTCCCCGTTTTCACATTCATTTTGAACTAAAATAATTTGTGATTAGATTGTTTCCCTGGTCGAAAAAATTAGCGTTTTCGCAGCAATCTGCTTCTTTATCATCACATTCATTTTGAACAAAATTTTTTTCTGATTAGATTATTTGTATGGCCGAAATAGTTAGCATTTTCGCCACAATCTGCTTCCCTGATATAACATTCATTTTGAACTAAACTTTTTCTGATTAGATTCTTTGTCTGGTCGAAATAATTACCCTTTTCTCCGCAGTCTGCTTCCACGTTATCACATTTGTTTTGAATTATTTTTTCCATTTATATTGTTTGTCTCGTCGAAATAATTTGCGTTTTCGTCCCAATCTGCTTCCCCGTTGCCACATTCATTTTGCATTAAAATTAATTCTGATTAAATTCTTTGTCTGGTCGAAACAATTAGCAGTTTTCGCAACAATCTGCTTCTTCGTCGTCACATTCATTTTGAACAAAAATTTTTTCTGATTAGATTATTTGTATGGCCGAAATAGTTAGCGTTTTCGCCACAATCTGCTTCCCTCATATCACATTAATTTTGAACTAAAATAATTTCTGGTTAGATTCTTTGCTATCTGAGCAATGATAGAAATATTTTCCTTAACATATGGTACAATGCAACCTTTCTTTTTAATGCGTATATATATATTAAAGTCTTTTCCCTTAGACATTTATCACTTGACCATAAAAAAGATAGACCAGACTTTATAACCAAACTAAAACATAAAGCCAGACAAATTATTGTTCAAAATATTTTACATGCTGTATAAAATTATATAATAATTAGTCACAATTTCAAAAGATTTAACTTGCAAATTAATTTTCAATTTAATTAAAAGAAAAACTAATGCGGCAGATGCTTTATTTATGTAAATTTACAGTGTATATAATGACAGCAACGTCAACGCAGCGCAGCAACGTCAACGTAGCGGAGCAACGTCAACGCAGCGCAGCAACGTCAACGTAGCGGAGCAACGTCAACGTAGCGGAGCAACGTCAACGTAGCGCAGCAACGTAGAGAAATGCACTTGTAAGTTATTCCCAACTATCGTAGGGAGTAGGGCCTTGTATTAAGTAACAGCTTTGGCATGCTACTACGCATTCGTACAACTGTACATCGTAGCTTACGTTGCCTGCAAAGTCTGCCAGGCCGCTTCTTGTCTTGAGACACATCTGCGAATCCAGGTTTGCACTGACATTGGTACGAATCTGCTGTGTCAATGCATATGGCGTCCCGTGAACAGTCATTCAAGCGTTGCTCGGCGCATTCATTTATTACTGAAACACAATGAAATATTGTAAGATTAAAATGGATTCAGACACGTCTTCACCCAATGCCAATGTTGTCGTAGCAATGCGCAGAAATATTCTATACACAAGACCGATTGTAATTGATATGTAAGCAACACATTACAATCCACATTTACCAGTATCACGAGTAGGCAGTGTTTACTTTCTTCTATGCTATATAGATGCTATGAAATCCTGTGCAAAAAATTGTGTCAAATTTGCAGCCTAGAATTTGGAGCTCAAAATATAACAGATCTGTTAAATGTCTAAAGGACATTTTTTCGAATTTTTATCATCCTTCGTTTATTTGAACGTGTTAACACAGTTAAGGGTCCCGAAGGATTCTGTTTATAGTCAATCGATGACGATGTAAACCAATCAATGTGACTTTAGTACGTTAATATTAGTGAAGAATGAAAAATCGATTTAAAAATTAATTCAAACTTTGAATATATCCTGTTCAGCTTTTGTTCAGAGTCCAAGCTGCAATTTTTGAGCTAAGAATCCTAAGTTTCTTAAATTCTGAATGCAACTTTATGCTTTAAATGCAAAAAATCAAAATAATAAATAATATAGGAATATATAAAAGCTATTATGAAATTTCAACCATCATGATAACATTTGCACTGGCACCCTAAATTAAGTCAATATTTGATTGGCTGCTTCGCTGGGACTGTTGGGATTTCTATGTTTTCTATGATAGAACTCATAAGTTAAGACTCAAGTTCTCTTGATGAATTTCGTCTCTAATATGACATCGAGGGCTATGGGATATGGACTTAAATACGTAAATTTTTAGCGATAAATCATTTTGCGTCATTACGCTTTTACCATCATATGCATATATGCTCATAGGAGGGATAGGTCGAAACTATCCCCCTTGATGATGAAATATCCTTCCTTTTAGCTTCGCCAGTCATAAAGAGAGATAGTCTGATGCTCTCCGAGGCGCCCCGATCCCATCCCCCCACCGCCCCCACGCCGCTGAAGGAAAATATTGGTACAAATAGGCAAAATCGGAGGTAAATAAGCAAAAATTCGGCCAAAATTGTAAAGTTTGAGGAAAATGGGCGAACATTGATGGAAAATTTTGTCCAATTATGAGTCAAAAAAAATTTCAAAAATTTATCCTGCCTGTCGACCCGTGGCCGACCGGGTGATTCTCCCCCTAGCGAGGAGCTGCCCCTTCCCGAAGCACCCGCTATTTCTTCGGAGCTCGTCCATATATGGTTATATACATTCTATGGCATATCGCTACATACCTAGTTACTCCAAAAGTTTGACGTCGTGCAAAAAGTTTGCGCTGAGTCCCACTTTTCGTCATTATGTTTACACACGATTATCGCCGTAGTCAACCAGCGTGGACTGTTAAATAAGCTTTTTTAGGCTTATTTCAAGGATAGAAAGACCTCTTCAGTTGATACTAATACTATAACCATCTGCGTTATACTCCAAAGGCAAGAGCATAATCGAATCACAAAAATAGTTTAGCGACATGGAATCACTTTCGAGTTATAGATATTGCAATATAATTACTGTGATTAATATTTAATCATAGTTGCTTTGTCACTCCCGACACGTCAACATGCCAGAAATTGTGGCGCAAAAAAGTGATTCATGAATTGAATCTTGCATTTTGCAGTTTTCCACTAGTAAATAGCGGTATTTTTATCCTATATTTATGAAAACACATAGTTCATCACAGTTGTCGGAGGCAGGACATACCTCGTGCAGTGCCATTTGGGTATATCAGTGTTTGTAAATATTTCCCAATAATTGGAGGATTCTAAACCAGAGTAATTGACTTTTTACTTTCGGAATCACACTGGCTTTGGTATATGACATTTTAGATTGTTTCGCGTAAATTGAAGTTGCACTATTGATTATAAATTCCTTAAGCTTGTAACAATTTGGGAGCATCTAATTGCGCAAATGATTTCAGACGTGCACGAAAAACATTCGGTAATCTTATTACGTTACGTTTTTGTACCTTTACATCGCCTATCTGGAAGACGAGAAACACCAGGCGGACACGTGCATCTATAGCCGCCGTCCTCGAATGTGCAGACTTCGCTTAATCCAGTATCGCATGCCACTGGATCGTTGACATTACATTCGATTATCACGACTTCACCTAAAATCACAAATCATTGTTTTGAATGCCTTTTCTAGTCAGGTATTCTTTCGAATATATCAAACTTTAATACATGCGATTGCTCGACTGTGCAAACTAAAATCGATGTGTAATGTACTATTGTACGCGTTTTTGTGTTCCGTTTGTTTTCGAGAGCCGCAAAGATCTGTGCAATAGCTCCGAAATAGTTTTTCAATAGCTAATGAAAATAGATTACAATGCAATCGAACATATCAGGTTTGTTAATGACCAGTATAATTAGTCGTCGGTATTCGAAATGCAAATTAATTCCATACGCAAAGGGTTAATCAAAGTGTAATATACCGCATGTTTATATCTGAAGTAACAATCAGTAATAGTCGTATGGCAATGCATTTTTGAGATGCTACTATGTATACATTAAATAAAACATTAACCTGATACACACGTATGGAATAAAACTTTAAATTAACATCACTTTTAACGCATATTCGTCCAGGATTCGAAGTATCACCGGATTCATCTCGAAACCCATCTGGACATGCGCAGGTATAGCCGTCGCTGACTGCGATACATTTTGCATCTGAATGACAACTGTTCAATACGGGAGACTCACATGCACGATTCACTGAAACATAATCATAGAGTCAATATTTACAGTGTTAGTCATATCACTGAATAATGTTAAGGGAAATATTTCCTATAAAAATGTTAGTATATAACACTGAATATTTATCGTTGACATTCAAAAAATTTTGAAACATATGAATAAATTTTTTCATATATCTTTATTATAATCAATAATTTACTAACTATATTAGGGACAAAAATTTCCCAAATGTATAGAAAAATATTTATATTTAAATACAGTTAATTTCAGGTATGGGTCAATGTTATGTCGAGAGGGTTGATTTTGTTGATCAGACAGGAACATTATTTCTGAAAAAAGATAGACATTAAATGCGTAAACATTATTCATCACTTATCAATTATAGATACTATGAGATTAAGGATTATGAAAATACAGCTCAGTACCATGCACTGTAGAAAACTCGCTATCATAAGTTTCGCATAACCAATTAAACAAGCATGAAATAAGTTTTTGATGTTTCTCAAATGATTTATTCTAAACCAGCTGTCTCAAATTTATGTTTTCGGTGCTTGCTATTTTGCTAATTTAGTTAAGGCGAAAATATCTAATTATAGTATAAAAGTTAAAAAATAAACAGGAAATACTATCTATCAGAAATCTTAAATTGTTTACAAAACAAAATCTTTTGAAAATAACAATATATAGCATACTTAGGCAGCCCTATTGGGTACCTATAAATGAGTCACGGAAACTGGAAAGCAATATAAATCTGAAATAGAATAACATTTGCTTCTATGCTCAGAAGTTTCACTATTGTAGGTGCCCAAAGCGAGATCTTGCAACAGTGTAAACGTTAACATCTATTATCAATCACTAATTCTAAATTAAATGTGTGCGTGTGCAAAGATCTTTGAATTCGTCGGATACCCGCGAACAATTGTTGCTTTGTCCAGAGCCACTAAGCGTATATCTCGATGTCAAAAAATTTTTTGGTTCTTTTCCATTATCCCCCAGCCCGAATTTGTTCAATTGTGAAGATACAGAGCTGATTTGGTAACAATGCATTCAGCTCGATGAGGCGGTTCAAAAAATACTCATATTCCCCTGGGAACCCAAAAATTTCGTTTCTTCGGAATATGGTCATATTGGCTACCATTCGACTCGCCTTGATGAAAGAAACCTACTGGTGTGTAGTTTATTGAAATCTACGCCACTGTTAGAAAGTTATAAGAACCCAAGTAATCCTAAAGGGCGAAAATAAAATGCAGGCCATGTCGTTCTCGATATACTAAGCCTTAGCCTTAGCCTAAGCTAAGACCCTTATATGAGACATACACTAACCTAAGCTTAAGTCGGGGACTCCAGCCCCCCGAACCCCCGCTCTAAGCTGTTTCTTTTTATAATGTTATAGCGTACCACCTCTCAGGGTTACTTGGTCCATGATAACTTTCTAACGGTGGCGTAGATTTCAATAAACTACACACCCGTAGATTTCTCTCATCAGGCCGAGTCGAATGGTATCCAATATGACCATATTCCAAAGAAAAAATTTTTTGGGTTCCCAAGGGGGGACCACTGTAACCTCAAAAAATCGAAAAAAATCATTTTCAGGGATGTGGGTAAAATAAGTATATTCTGAACCACCTCATCTAGCTGAATCGAGTGGTACCAAAATCAGCTATGTATTTTCAAAATTGACCAAACTCGGGCTGGGAGGTTAATAGAAAAGAACCCAATTTTTTAGGCCCACTAAGCCTCTTTTCAGGCCCGCTAAGTTCGCTACTTGTAGACATATGTCGGGAGGCTTTTTAAGTTCAATATTATTTACTTTAAACTACTGTTCTCTATTTAGCTTCGTGATAGTTAATTCTCTCTCATAGGCATTCGCCCAGGCTATACAACGAAAAGAAATTGACCCTCCACCTTGTCACCTACATCCTACTGTATACCGACCTATATTAAACAAAAGGTTTTCCGTTTTGGGCTATTGTGAAATTAATTAGACTCCTGTCCCATGATCTTTGCCATAGCACCGATTCTATAAATAACATAGTTTTTTTACCGACACTCATTAACTCAGGTTTTTAGATGCTGCCCACTAATCGAAACGGACCCTTCAGTCTTTTAAGCACCACACCATATAGGAACAGTTTAGTCATTTCGATGACATGTCCACTGTCCAATAAATGAACCACAAGGTAGGCACTAAGCAAAATCACCTAATCATTTCAATAGCAGGTACTAAAATGAACCATCAAGATTTCACCACGCTGACCACTATATGGGACCACCATGTCTTTTTAATAGCTCTAACTATACTGAACTATGTACTCGCTTCTACAATAGCACTCACTGCTGTGCAAGAGGAATGGTATAAAGCAATGGAGCAAAAGTTATTGAGAAAAAGCACATCTTTGTCGATGCTTGGTGCTATGGGTTCTCAGGAGAATCTATACGCTGCACCGGTGTGGTTTCATTACATGTGCTGTTAGCTGTTCACATGTGTCAAGTGTCGCAATACGATCTCTGGGACAGCGGAAAATGAATAATCATTTGATAAGCGGAAAATCGAGGATCAATTCATGAGCGGAAAAACCATGGTATATCAATGCAAAATTTGTTTAAGTAAACCCACATTGTGTGTTGTTGGTTGTTTCCGGTCTTGACGCTAAATCAACAATTTTTGAAATATGCTTTGGAAGATATATAACACTGTATGCTTGTAAGGTCTACTTATGCCGTGGGAAAATATCAATTTTTCCTATCGCAGCCAAAGGGTTAAAACCGAAGGTTACAGGATTGGCGTGCATTAGATTAAGAGATAACCACGTTTCGTTTGTAAATTGACACATTTGTCACAGTGTACAAAGTGTGCCGATTTTATTCCTTTGTTTGGGATTTGGTATGCGGTTGCATGCCAACCTTGTTCGTTCGCTTTGAAAGGTTCTTTAAAGATAAGAAACTGAGCAACAGCTCTTAAATAGCATAGCGGATAGTGCTAGATACTAGCACTCAATCGATCTTTTTTCAATTCGAGACTGTACAGAATATGGGAAATTATACATAAGGTTTAAAAAGGAAATGTTTATCAATATTCTGACTATTAACCCTTTCAATTAACTCGTTTGTTTATAAATTGCCAAATTTGTTGCAGCGTACATTACGCGGCGAATTGATTGCAGTGTTCGTCGTTAGGGTTTGCGCGTGCGCAGCTATTCGTTAGTTTTGCAAGGTTTCTTATAGAACCGAGCAACATCGCCAAAATAGCATAGTGTTTTGTGTACGAGACCCGCAATTAATCTATCCGAGTTCAGTCCGTTGTTGGCTTTCCATAATGGTACAAAATAGGCGTTGTTTTAAGAAGAAAAGGGTTAAAATAAAGGCGGAAGGCCTGATCCAGAAACAAACTATTGCCAAGCGGCCGGAGCTACTGTAAGCCGGTTTTGGTTCTAATATTACAAGACCGTTCGTCGTTGGTGGTTGTTTGATTGTCTCATTAACGTAAAAACCTAATTAGCGGAATTGTATAATTACTAAATTAAATTAGCAACGCCGCAACATTTCTTGACATCATCTAAAATTTGGACTTAATTTCACACGTATATTATCGGAGCTGTATGTTAAGCTAAAACACACTACCTTTAATACAAACTCGGCCCGGCGCATTGCTAATGTCAGGAGATTCATCGATAAAGCCGAACTGACAGCGACAGCCGTAACTAAAGCCACCCAAATGCACACAATCGGCGTTTGGTGAACATTCAAGACTGTATTCTTCTGGGCAGCCAGATAAATCTAAAATTAGACAGTTTTCTTGTCATACATTTATAGGCAAGTATATATAACAAGATCTATGAAGCATTTTACTACAACCTAAACGTTAACTATCACACTATAGTCTACGCAAATTTCATAAAGGTATTTAAGCTAATCCGTTGATACTCAACTAAGATATTCAATTTTTTGCACAAAGTTTTTACTGCAAACTCATGCATAACACGATGTTAATACTCCATGTCTGTGTCTATGGCCGTTGTGCCTAAAACAATTCAAACTAAATATTACAGGTCTCTTCTCGAAGGACGTATCTGTGAGACGAGTTTTCCGCATAAAAAATAAGCGACATTTTATGCAACTTGTGAGCCTAATCAGTTATACTTGTTCAAACATTAACTTACACATGATGGTTAGAATGGTACATCAATACACTGCGCAAAGCACAGAAAGCTAATCACAAACAATATGGCGCGGGCTTGTTACAAATCAGTTAAACTAAGAGAATTTAGGTTTTTGTGACGTCCAATTAATGTGACGTCCAATCGGGAAACCGATGAAATTGAAGCAGGGGCCCAGTTTTTCTTGTTCAATTTTTAAATATACAAACTTTCGTTAATATTTTTGAAGGTGGTCGTTTGCTTTTAAGCCTTAAAGTATATTTTATAGCGATAAAATTGCTTTTCAACAAAAATAATTTAAGTCATGCTAGAATCATTTTTACACACCATATTCCTTATTTTATAATATGTTTTATGGCAATTATCGAAATATCGTGTTGGTAATTGTTCAAATTTTCAACATTTCATTTCTAAAATTTAATTTTCTATGAAAAAGCTGGTTAAATTACTCCTTAATGCAATTTATTCTATAATTTTCGGAAACGTACCATCTAACCTCATGTTTTAATTAAATCATGAGATATACAATGTTAAAGTTTGATGAAAATAAAGATACTTGCAATGATGTCGAAACGAAGTATAACTTAAGGTTTGGCTGCGCAGGTCAATTCACGACTTAGCGCATTTAAAATGTTGACATCTCCATTCTTTTAGTTGTTCGCGAAATCCAATTCCAAAGCCTTCCGGACCTCGAACTTTCGGGTCGTAGTCGTGAAAATGACCGACAAATCATATTATTTATTGTGTTTCGATAACCAATAAAGATATCTTATTCCAGTTGCGCTCAGTTTGTTTACGCCTTGTCAAACAAATAAACCTGGTTGCGACTGCGTATAATGTTTTCCTGCCCTTAAGCTGCACGATTCGGGCTATAGACAAAAATGGTTTTTGAACGTGTTCAAAATACTCGGAAAGGCAACATCTCTGCAAGTCGTCGAGTTATGTGGTTGTTATTGATCTCATGTTGCAGAATAATTCGTGCTCAAAATTTTGGTAATAATGTGTTGCGGTTGTCATTATTTACGTCAGAAATTGGGTTTTGGATGGACATAACGACTCAAGCGACATGGGTGTTTATTGGTTTCATTTTGTAAAGCAATTCATCCTCAAAGTAGGTGAACATTGTGAGTTTCTAAACACGCAATAAAAGGGCTTATATCCTCAACCATTCAGGAAGTATGTCTGATATTCAGCTCATGTTATAAGTTGAAGCTGAATATTATACCATAATCAACAGTCAGAATTTACCACCTTTGGGTAAAGACAAGTTACTAGTTATGACTAACAAAAGAAAACAAGTTAGTATGGAACAAACTGTGTTGCGTGAAATGCGTTTCGAACAAGGGATTTCTGTAGCCGTCATTGTTTTGAATGCTTCCGAAAAAGATTTTCCCCCAGATAGATTGATTTCCAAAAACGCAATATTAAAATTACCTTCCCCATTGGGCGTTAAAGCAATAGCTATATTTTGTGTTTTGTGCAGCTTTTACGAACTAATAATGAAGAATCCACTTGCATTACACAAAATTGCGGTAGAAAAACAGAATTTAAATCAAGAAGATTTTTTAGTTTTGTATAAAATTTTATGTTCTTTTCAAAAATCGAGCCAGTGCAAGTTTTGCTTTCTGGAAAACACGTTCCCTTAAAATTCTAAAAAACGGTGAAAAGTAATTCGCCATTGTAAGAGCACAATGGTTTTCTGAGTGGAACTCGGTTTTATATTATACAAATGTTGTTTATGTAGTCATTTGAAAACAAACAGTAACCTGGCACTCGCTAAAACAAATGCTTAGCAAGCTTTCGTGTTGCTAAAATTAGACTGGTTATTTTGAAAAGCTACTTGACATAGGCAAACCGTTTCCATTATTAGTCGTTTACTGATTCCATTAAACGGACTTTTAAGCATTTCTAAATTTGTTCATTACACATTTAACTAATCCTGTACCTGGCACGCAGACACGTCCGGGCTGGTTTGCAATGTCAGGCGAAATATCTTGATATCCATCCAAGCAAACGCATTGAAATCCTTCAACTGTGTCTATGCACTCTGCTGCTTCATGGCAATCGTGAATCCCAATGCTACATTCATCGATAACTAAAACGTTCAAAGGCACTGTTAAGCACAAATGCATGGCTTATCGCTTGCCTTATACTCACACATTATGTCCCATACAAATGCGACTTAAAATTTTATACACTTACAATATAACAAGCAGGAACAAAGTATATGTAACAAAATTGGCTTAATACATTAGCGCCTACAAACCAGCTTATAGTTTGATTTCTACACATTACTCATACTGTAAATAATTGAAAAGCGATGCAAATTTGGGCATGTTCAAACACAAGTCTAGTCTTGGACATACAAAGACTATGTAGAATATCAGTTTTATAAATACAAAACTGATATATGAACATATGCAGTATATATTTATGTCATACATGGCTATAACACCACGGACCCCCGAGGGTCTTGTGTACGCTCAGAGAGTTGCACCTATCACCCCCCCTGTTGCGCTGCACATCCTCTCTCTTCGCGCCGAAGGAGCGCATAATATTTTAGCAAAAATGGGGTGAAAATTGTCAAAAATGGTTCGTCGGCGAAGAATTTGGGTGGTGGGGATCGTCCACTATTTTCCGGACCCTTAGCCCAGGAGGATCTCTCTTCGATCTGCTCCACCCCTGAGGTGACCTTCTCTCCCCCGCGGACTCCGTCTGTACCCCCTGAGACACTTGGAAAGATGCTGATGTATGATTTATGTAGTTTGGTTTGAACGCAAAATATTTTACACATTTATGGTTGCATGACGAATTGTTCCGAAAATATTGACATGAATCCGACCACACATTCCATATTAAAAAGCAAAAGTTTTTAAGAGAGTTGTTAGAATCATTACAGACTACCACAGTGCCTCTAATAAAGTCATTGAACATCATTTATACAAAAAACTTCAAAGTAATGAGTTAAAATGAACGCATATGCGCATTTGCATTTGCTAAGGTATCACAACCACAAGATTATGTTTCGGGAGGCGGCCAATATTGACACAAAATGGATTGCACCGTGTACTATTTCGATGAACTTTCCTTTGCCCTCATTTACGAGATAACGTCGATATAGGTTCACAGAGAATCGGCTGAATGGCATCGTCACATTAATGGCTTTGGTGGAGATGTTTTTTGTTTTTTGCTGAAATTATCCGGAGGGTTTAGACGCAGAGCTCAGCATGGTTATTGATATTCGCGGACCACGTCGGTACGGGCTAAATTATGAGCCAGTGGGTAACGAGTACCTGTCCGTACTGGGTATACCCACGTGGGTACCCGTAACGTTTACAGTCTTACATCTTCAGCAGTAAGTGCTATTGCCGAAATAACAAGTTGGCTTCGTATAGTTAGCTCTATTAAAAAGACATATTATTCCTGTCTACGAGCAATGTCCTGAAAAATTCGTCGCTTTGTTCAGCAGCCGAGGTGGCAAACAATGCTGAAACTAAATGCTGAAGAGAATAGTTTAAAGTCCATAATCATGAACTTCCAAAGCCACAAGTTATACAAGTTTACCAGTTGCGATCTTTGCGAGAATGAAACAAAAGCCTGTGAACCCACGGGTACTGACATAGGGGCTGCGGACAGGCCTTCAATTTTAGTGGTCAAAGATTTGTTCACGCGCACACTTGTGTCATTACCCAAAAGGATTCCAACCAGCTTCTGGATACACCGCTGTCATAAAACACTGCTGCAGTAGTACATTTGCACTGCCACGTGCTTGACATTATTAGCTGAAAACAGTGAATAATTGTTATAATTACTTCGTTTGCACAATCTGCCAGGCTTTAGTTTTCGCGTTGATATATCGATGAACCCATCACGACATTTACACGTATAGCCGCCGAGATGACCAACTTCATCGCAAGCCGCTCTCGAATCGCAATCATTCAATCGATCATCGCGACACGGATTTAGAGCTGAAACAAAATAAAGTAGCACAAAAATCATAATATAGAAGCTAAGTTACCGTTGCGATACTAATCATAACTAATCTTTTGTAATATTGTGTAAGGCCAAATAGTTCTGGTGTTCATTTATACAGGAGGTGGATGTTAGTTTGTACGTTAGTTCGAATATATATGAAAATTATGTATATATATGACAAATATGTAATTTTCGATTGGCATATAAATAATGGCTATGCATAGCTCCGATGACAAAAGAACAAAATATTTAAAATAGTATGAAAGCATAGTCTTTGTTAATGAATATCCAGCCAATTTTCTGTAGATTATAGCAATTCTTCAATGATACTAGCACAGCTATATTTACCAAATCCCACTAAGGCCCCCTGGTCGCTACACTTCAAAGACTTTTGTTATTGCGCTCATGCATGTTAAAAAGCCTAAGCTATTAAATAGGCTGTAGAATGTAGAAAACTCCTTCAGTGCCACTGCCAGCATAAAAACTAGCCGAACGTGGGTGTAATCCTGGGAACAAGACGTGTGGGATTAAGATCGTAAATTAAAATTTTAGCACCTTAAAAATATAAAAGCAGCATTTTATCAGTAAGACTTCATTTAGAAACGATTAATGATATTTGAATTTTGAAATTTTAAACATGTTTCGCACCACTGTTCTCTTTAAATACTCGTTAGTAACATTTTAACGTTTATTCGTGTTTGGGTTAGTGGACGCATATCACACAAATATATTTATTGGGGTCAAATGAACACTAAACCACATAATTTGATAACTATTTCTATAAAAATATTAGTTTCAGGGAAAACATGATCCGCTGGTGTTACGCTATTGTGCTAGGGTCATTTTACAAAAATTCCACACAGAAACAGCTGCGGTTAAGTTTTAGGTACATTAACGGGCACGGTTTACAGAAACGCAGATATCGTGTATATACAGAGTTGCAATTTCAATCTAACATAAATACAAGAGGCACATTAAAATTTGTTGTTCGAATTGACTTGTTAATACTTTGAATTTGAAGTTCTTCGGTAGTGGCGATTGCATTTAGCAAAAACGCACTTATGTATTGCAATTACAATTCATTTTGCTGATCGCACTGAAATTGGTCATAGTCTACTTATGCTCTTATGCTTGGTCACTTATGCTCTACGTACATTTTAAGCACATAATAAAGTGTTATCTAAACCGCAACCGTTTGGGAAGACAGGGACTACCATGTTACCAGAATTTATCTTTAGAATTATTTATATTAGAAAATACAATACATAAGGACATTACTAGTAATCGCTATGTTTATTTTTTACGCTTTTGTAAACACCAATTAAATCACCAGGCAAAGGATACAGACCGCATGAATCATATAGAGGTCAGGTATTGCCATATTTTCTGTTTTAGACAAAAAGGATGTGGATGTCAAACACCAAGCATATTTATAACATATAACGTTTAGGAGTCTGCATTACGATTAGAGATAATGAAGAACTTACTTGTATTCAAGCCAGACTGTGATAAAACCAAAGCATGATTTGTAGCAGTCATCAAACAAACAACAAAAAGGTACCGCGATACCGCGCTGTCATGGTTGAATGGTCCATATGCCATGGCACTATATGGTAGTTAATATGTCGGAGTCGTTTAACTGTATTATTCAAATGAATTTTTTGTATATGTGAGAATTAATGATTTATCTCTCACCATTATCTTAACCATTAAATCATTTGCCGCTCGCAGTAAACTGTGTGTATTGTTTCTGCAACTGTTTGAAATAGTTTAAGCTAACGCGAAACAAGTCGCATAAAGTGCTGAAAGAATTAACTATATATCAATATGAAAGAATAACTTTTCACTGAACTTAAAATGGTATATTACAACAGTTATATTAATGATAGAAAATAAATTGTCATGCCGATCACGTTAGCTAGACAATTTGCACAGTACATCTCACGTCATCATGTGGTGTACCACTTATTACAACTGGGCTTACGTGTTACCTAGCAAGACGGTGAAGATATTTTACTTGGGTAACTACTAAAAATCCTTGGTGTTGTTACTGCTTCTATGCAGTTAATTTAGCTCGACATATTACATCGACTTCAGGTATAAGTAACTTGGATCGTACTAGCGCATAAAAAATTAAAAAAGCTTGTACGGATAAGATATTGACTTCATTCAGATGCAAAGCTGCGCACTATCAGACTACAGCCGGTACTACAGATAACATAATAAAAGAAGAATCATCACGCCATGTTCAATGCGTTGTAATTCAAGCAATTTTGAAAATCAATTTAGGCAAATAAATGTATCTGTTTCAGTAACAAGAGTAAAAAATGTTTAACTAAAAAGAGCCGTGAAATCGCTAGTCAAAAACAGCGACATACATGCAATGCGAGACTGAGTGGAATTTTACTAAGGCATTCGACGTTAATTTATAAGCAGTACCTTATGAACATTATAACCTTACGGATATGGTTAACATTATGTACATTGTATAATATGTTGATACATAAATAATAGAATACGAACACCAGAACGCGGACAGCAGTGTATCCTTCCTAAAGTATAGGTTTCAGTCAAATCAAAATCAATGTTATTCTATAGAACTACGCTGTCCCACCCTCCCTAAGGCCAAGTTACCTAGAAAGTTACCAAGGCCTTAGGACGAATTTAGACTTTTCTAGGTTTATTTACACTAAATATTTTTAACAAGTTTCGTCAACCAGTTCATAACCGCATTGCATAACTGAATATTAAGTAACCAAAAACTGTGCAGCGATATCCTCATATCCGCAAATTATTGCGAGTAACTACGGCTGAACAGTCATGTATTTTAGTAGTTTGACAGAGAATTTCACTTTGATTATTAAAATATTGCCTAACCAAATATTTCGCTACTGTTTATATCAAAATATTACGTTTTTCTCTGCAAACCATTAGAATGTCCTTTGCAACGGCTTCCGCAGTAGGTACAACTGACTTAACGGATAAGAATAGTTAATTCCGACACTATTTTTATTAGTTTTAATATAACGGTAATGCATGTTTTAACTAGATCATCTGTTAATGATAAACGAAGATGACCATTCCTGCAGCAACAGTTTTATCATTTACAACGATCAAGAAGCGATATTTATGAAATTGTAAATTACTTGTCTTATTGTGAGCTGTTTATGGGAAAGTTCTCTATAAAGTTTTAACGTTAAACATCTAAAAAGTTACGGATAATATTAATACAACTTTTCATGTGCAGAAATATTTTACACATACTTAATTACGAGTAATATTTTGTAACCATCTCTGCAAGTCGAAAGAACGACGCAGCGACAGTAACAATAAAGTACTGCAGCATTAACAATTGACGCAGTTCAATCCATTCATAAGGTCAATAAGTATCTACTTTTAAGATGTTTCACAAGCGTATCCTGGATTTAAAAAGGTCTGCATATATTCCGAACGGGTATTTTCCATTAAATTACGGTGCTTCAACTCTAAATATATTTTGTCTAACTTTAATAAGCGGAAATTTGAAGTAAACATGTTCCCAATATAAAATCCATGTACGAGGCATGTAACTTTCATACATGACACAAGATAACTTCTAACGTAACTCACAATACAGGAAATAAAGTTCCAACTTTATTTCGTGCTATTTTCTGGAATTTAGTACAATACATCATTAACGCGTTTAGGAAAACGACAAGTTCCGATGTACTGAAAATTGTATAAATGTGTGCTTAAATCATATGAAGTGATATTTGTTACGTCTTGGAGTCAAACTTTTTATAAATTAAACACAGCATGACTGTTCAAATTTTGAAACATTTTTACAAAAACAACAGCAAATAAGTTTATTAACAAATAGCATACAGATATCCGGAAAATCAGCATAACGAGGTTTGCATCAGACGTTAAGGCCATCATTGCGAGCTCGAAACTTAGGCAATGGCTTACCGACTTCCGGTGTACCAGTTACAAAATCTAATCACAAAATGAATGCATAACCTTATTTTAAATAAAAGATAAGTTAATAAACCTACATTCAACCGAAAAGGAAGCAAGTCCAATTATATTTGGTGAAAATATAGAGCGCAAAAGATTAATTTTATTAAGGAAGTAAATAGCGAGAGGTTCACAGCAAACAAAACTATGCAATTTATTCCACTCATCGATAGTTCTCACCGCGAAGATATGTTAATAACAGTTTGAATGAAACTGGTTTTACTAGTTTTCTTTCGTGACCACGCATATTTGTGTTGTGGGAAATTTCAAACAAGCTGTGGCAACTATCAGTTTCATTATTGAGACTTTTGAAAACTAGAATGAGGTCGTGTTTTAAACGACGTTGTTCTAGACGTTCTAGCTTGAAGTATGTTAGTCGTTGCTCATACGACATAGAAGATACCAAGGCGTATGGCTACCCTTCTGGTGAAATACCGTTGCTCTTTCTCCAACTTATCTATTTCGAGCAAATAACACGGCGACCAAACTTGGCTAGGGTATTCCACTATTGGTCGAACATACGATAAATACGACAGTATTAATGACTCTGAGTTACAGTGAATGAAACAGTTAAATAACATATTTATTCCATGATATGCTTTTGCAACAATGACAACTTTGAGGTCGGAGCTAAATATGACACCTAGGTCTTTACACGTGGAGGCACAGGAAATTTCATTCCCTTGCAAACCATATTGAAATTTGAGGTTGTTTTTGCCCAAGTATAAAATATTGCATTTCGAAACTGAAATAAAAAGTTGCCGGGATTTTGCTCATTGTTCCAAGGAGCTAAGTGTATTCTGAAGATGAGTCGGAGCATTGTCAGCATTGCACTTTGACGTATTAACAAATAACTTAACGTCGTCTGCGAAAAGTTTATGCTTCATATTATTTAAGAAACAAGTAACATCATTTATATATATCAAAAAAGTAGCCCTAGGACGATGTCTTGAGGCACCCCAGATAGAACTTTTTGTGCATTTGAATATGTGTTATTCAACTTAACTCTGGACGATCTTCCGCTGAGAAAAGCAGTAATCCAATTCAAAAGTGCGCCAGTAATGCCTATACATAAAATTTTGTGATGCAGTTTGACATGCGAAATGGTATCAAACGCTTTTGCAAAATCAATGTACGCAATATCAACTGATTTTCCATTGTCTAATGCTGTTGACCGATCGTTTACGGATTCAAGCAGTTGAGTACATGTTGATTTCTTTGACATAAAACCATGTTGGTTTGCATTAATTATATTATTGCAACGCAAATAAGACTGTATACGATTATCAACAATGGACTTCATAATTTTACAACAGCAAGAAAGTACTGCTATAGGTCTATAATTTAACGCAAGAGATGAATCACCTTTTTGTGTAATGGAACTATGTCAGCACATAGGCATCTTCTTGGTAAGCGAGAATTTAAAGGATTGCTCGAAAATACGGGCAAGAGAGAAACAAAGCGTATCCCTGGCATTTTCAAGAAAGTATTGTGTATAGCCGTCGGGAGAAACTGGATATGTTTCATTTCAAACACCCCATAAATTTATGAAAAAATTTTGGAGAAAAGGTAACCCTAGACAATTTATTATCGGAAACAATAGTGGTTTGAACTGTTAGATACTGTTCAGCGTCATCAAAAACACTGAAGCAAAGGTCTCGCCTAAATATCAGTGCGAGTTTTGTCGTCAGTAACTAATCCACCGTTTGATGCACGCAAAGCACTATTACCTGATTTGGAGTACAGTCTGTTTTAACGTATCTAATAAAAAGATTATTACGATTACCACTGTTAATAACGTTTGTTTCTGGGGCAAGTTTGAAACAAGCAATAGCCTTAGAGTATTTTAAACTACGTTTGTTGTAGTCATCGAAATTTGAGGTTGGTTTGCTTATCCCTCATCGCATTGCTATTCGTTTGAGCAGTTTCCCAATGAAAAGAGGGTACCTAAAACTACCTGTTTATAGTGTACTTATAGCTTAGGTACGAACTGTTTAACAGCTTCGTTTAAAATCTGTATAAAGATATTCCACTTTTCCTCTACCGTAAATAAACTGTTCAAAACAATATCCCAATTAACTGAAAATATATAGTTATTTAGGCTTTGAAAATCAGTGTTATTAAAATCGTAAGCAAACATAGGCTGACTCGCTGTATCACTGTTAATAAATTCTGATAGATGAAAATGAACCGATGCATGATCGGAAAGTTCTTCGCCTCTAGTTATGCTTGACCCATTCAATGGAGATGTTGTCATAACCAGATCAATGCAATTCCCCATTTGTGTGGGAAATCATAAAATTTGATGTAACCGTAATTCTTGGATGTTGTCCATGAAGCTAGTATTAACAGAAGTTTTTGGCCAAGAATATTCTGTCTGGCAAATATCCTGTAAATAAAAATCACCTACTATAGTAACAGGACAGGCAACCTCACACAGACGTTTTAGGTAACTACACAAACACGCCATATATGCAGCGCCACATTGCGGCGACCTGTATACACAAGCCACCCTATGTTTAGTAGGAACAAAAATATCAAGACTATAATTTCCAGCGAGTCAAATTCTGGCTCTAAAAAACTGACGACTGTATGCGTTATGTCTTAGTAAACGAAAAAAGCTACTCTATCACCTCTGCCTTCGATTCTGCCTTTACGATAAACTGTATAATTTCCACAGTCAAATAATGAAGTGGGGAATTCGTTACTAAGGCATGTTTTACAAATAGCTAAAAGCTGGAATAGTTTGCTGTGCAAAATAGAATCAAGGTCAGGAATTTTGTTACACAGACTTACACATTAAGAAACTTACACTCAATGTGACTATTACAGGATAAATGCGTATTTACCCCTGTTCCAGTTTACATGTAATATAACTGTACCATTGTGCGTAATATATTCATAATCCACATTGCAACGATTACCACCGACAAGTCTGCTATTAGCAAAAGTGCAGTCTTTAGAAAGAACTAATTTTTCATTCACAACGACGAATTTTTCCCGGTTGTTCGGGTTTTTCGCGTTCATGTTCGGCTCATATGTTTTGGCCCCTTTTGGTAGAAAGTAACTCTCCTCTGGCGACATTAACCGGCCTATGTAGATACATACCTTTGTACTCAGGCATCTGTTTTAAATACTGTGCTTGCTATAGGACCGAGCTTGCTACCGTAGAAACTCGAAAACCAACTTTGAGCAGTCCTGGAACTGCAGAACATTCGTTACGATCGTTGTTGCGCTTTATAGTGTTCAGCAGTCTCATGCGAAATATATATTCAACCTCCGCTGACGGGTCGAGGCGAGCAAATTTTTGAAACTATCTGGACATCCTTTCGGCTTTCAGGAACTCTGGAAAACACGAGACAATGTTCATGTTTGGAACCATCATCACTGGAAGCTTCGTGCGCTTGGTTTACAGTGTTTTTTGCGGCAGCCGAAGCGTACGACTTTTGAATGAAATGGCCATGAGCGTATTCGTTGCTTGTTGCCTTATCGTCGGTTGCTCGAGATGTAGCAATGCTGGCGAGCGACTGTGTTAGCGTTTCGAACTGAAGCTCTATCTTTTCGAGACGGTCATCGCTGGGTTGGACTGGAGTTGGTGGCGCTCTATTCAGCTCAGCATTACGTTGGTTTCGAGCAAATTTCTGGCAAGCTGGACATTCGACGAGGATCTCTTCGCCCTCTGTTACAGCCTTAAACGATTTATTTCGGACTGACGAACACGCAAAAGCAATCCATCCAGCGCACAGACAGCAAACGAAACAGCCTTGACCTCCACCTTTGTTTCATATGACGCAATTCGATGACCTGGACACATTTAGCGATGATTGGATTGACTGGCATAGTTTGGTTGCCCTCGCCATGTTTTGCTTCTAGTAGAAGATAGTCGAAAAATGAAACAGATACTAGTTTATAAAATTATTATCTGGTGTAACGCACCAGTACGTTTATTCTTTCTTTATTTTCCACCTGAAACTGAACGCAATTGGGTTAAAACCTTTTAAGAAATGACTTTTTAATTTACACGCAGCATATGACTGTTCAAATTATGAAACATTTTAAGAAATTTTCTAACAAGCTCAGAGCAATACATTTTTAATATAAACCAAAAAAAAATAAAATAAACAAAATATGGACAAAATGGATTAAACATTTGGTTTTTCATCATTACTAAAGATTGAGAAACTAAGCACAAAAATTATGGCTCTAAACAAATTCTTACCCCAAAAAAGAAGAATGATTCCGATACAAAACATAGTTGTCTGTGGTAGCAATAATAAGTAGACGTTTTGAGAAACATGGGGAGAAACAATGAGTGATAGAAAAAAGTAGTCCTTAACTCATAACAGTCATGCTATATGCTGACTATATACGGACGTGCATTATAAACACTCCACGCGTACATGTTAGCTCTATGATTTGAAAAATACTCCTTCAACTCAAGGTATACTTTGCTGCATTAATGCTTAACATTTTATTGCACAATGCTAGCGCTGCTTAACATTTTTCCAAATTTTAATTATAAGTATTCTCATATGATTCTTCTTAAAATAATAACTAATTATACGTAGTACATATATATCGGTTGTCGCATACGTTCCTTGCGTGCTCTGGTTTACAGACACATTCTAAATGCAAAAATTCATACATTTAATATGTGGTAGATTGTTTTTACATATGATTATATAGCATGCCAATAGTTACAATTATAGTTATAGTTTTAGTTATAGTTACACAAAGCGAAATGTCGTAAATGTGCATTTAAAGTTGATTTTAAATGCTCAGTAACATATAATAATAGCAAAGAGTAATGAGTGCCCGTAAAAGAAGAATGTAAAATGTAACACTGTCCACGCGACACTCACTATACAATGATTTTTTATTTCAACTGCCTATTAATATTTTCGTTTAGAACATTTGGTTACACGACCATTGAAGGTAACACTAAAATAAAGCACGAATGATAAACCTAAACTCTCGTCTGTATTTAGTGTTCCAAATGAGCTCAGTATGGGTAGAGTAAAACGCACGACATTGCCATGTGATACAAATTTTTCGAATATTTTCATGCTTAATATATAATCATGCTGCTGGATAGGCCGTGACACTGTACACTGGCAACACTGATGCATAAGCGTAAAATTTTAAACAACTAATATTTGGTCTAAATTTTACCTAGAAAAATGTTAGTCAGCAATGGCGTTCAACAAAGTTACACTCTAATGATCATGCATGAACGTGCTAACTCGTAAACACATCAAACAAAAACACTAGCTAAATCCTTCGATATGTTTCTGAATTATAGCAGCAGTCACAATTAATGTACTCTTATGGATATGCACCCATAACAACTTTTCCGATTTACTGTCGTGGTTTCAAGACAATTTATAAATTCGTATTTAAACACCAACTCTATGATAGCCAGACCCAGTACACAAAATATGGTAGAAACGAAGACCCTCGTATTGAAATTATCATTCTTTGGTCTGTACACGCAAAAACTCAAAAGATCGCTAAACAAACTGTTTCTAGAACATTTTAGTGTATTCAAAGTTCGAGTTGTTTTCGAGATCGGCAGTAAACTGAAGTATCAATTTAAATATAAAGACCCAATACCTGATGCTCTCAAATCCTTTGTGGTATATCAATTTTCCTGTTCTGCTTGCTTAGCAGACTACATCGGCAGCTCTCGCCGACACTTAGCTACAAGTGTTTCAGAACATACAGGAATCTCAGCGAGAACAGGTAAAAGCCTGAACAACGCCCAACTACACATGTCTGAAGTATTTCAACATACTTCGGTCTGCGGCACTCCGCAAATTCAGATAATTTCTCAATCGTTAGCCTAGTTAATAACCTAGGACCCTATTCAGAACCTCTCCTTAGGATCCTGGAAAACCTATTAATAAGGCAAAACCGGCCGAAGCTAAACGACGTTTCAGCGCTTAAACCACTACATCTTTTTGCCAACTAAACAGCTCATATCGTCGGGGTTTATCTCATTGTTATTATATTATTATTTTGGCATTTTTTATATATGGTATTTAAACATGTATAAAGTTTTTACTATTTTCTTACTATTTCCGTCTGTTAGTTTAATTATAACGCATGCTGTTTCGCTATGTACATTTACAAAATTCCGAAAATTATGATAAAATTGTTGGAATGAAATATTTATAAAATGCTCAGCTTTTCTTTTTAGTTATCTAAAAGCACAAGAACAACACAACAATTTTCAATATTTGCCTTCAGCTGCTCCAAGTTTCCGAGTTTTCAAAAAAAATTCCGTATTTTAAGGTGCTAGTTGAGTTGAGCATTGCCTTAAAATATAGCGAAAAATTGATTTATATATTCAAATGCGTTGCTGTTATAGATGTCCCGTAATAATAAAACATCAGTTACTACACAATAAATAACATGTTTGAAAAAAATCCGATAAATCTGATTCAACGCGGTGAAGCATAATACATGAAAATATCAAATCTGATACTATGATATAACTCTACGTATAACGCGTACAACCACAAATGGTGGGTTACACAAAAAATATAGTCCCAATGAAATTTATTTTTTCTCTCATGCGTTTTCTACTACAAGTTTAGTATTACTCCCAGTGTCGAAAAAACATTTTTCCTTTATTAACTCGTATTGATACACTAGTAAAGTTGCTTATACTATTTGATTATGATGTACATATAGCCGTGAAGCATGTTTGGGGCTCCTTGGGATAAACACCCCCAGAAAATATGTTGTGTGTGTGCGGGGGGAGGGGGTTGGTCAAGGCATAAACCTTCAGAGTATATATTTACAAAAACGGTGCCCCATATTCCCGTATTTTGTTAATTCCGGATTTCTGCTAAATTGTACTAATGCGAGGCAAATTCTTCCCAAATTTTACTAAAGGTCGCAAAATTTCACGCTTTTCATATACAAAACGTTAATACATCATTTGAGACTCTGTTCAATAAGTAAAGCTAGTTAAACATTATTTGGTGTGCAACTAATCTTGTTTATAAAACTTCATAAGAAGTTTAGACCACTCTAGTTCCTGAACTCAATTATAAAAATATCAAAATGTAGTTCCAAGCTGTAGGCATCGGTAACCGTCATGTAGGAACCATTAACATATTGCGACAGATGCTGTTCAGAGAAAGACACTCCTTAAAACGTGCTAAATTAGAAACCAATAATAACAAGGTTTTGTACCAAAGATAGATTATACAGTTGCTAGGTAATCGATTATCCGGTTTGTAGGTTCCGAAAGTTCTGTTACAACAGCTATGATTCGAGGACACACCGGCGGGTATATGTAATTTTGTTACCATTGATTGTAGTCAAAGATCGGCACATTGTGGTAGAAGCATTACTCTATATGTACGTATCTATTTCAACAGCAGGGATAAAACAAAGTATTGAAGGTCATGGTTTTACCACGTTTGTCGAATTTTTATAAGCGTATGCTGCTGAATTCATCTCAATATGTACGTATAGTTATAAAAATACGATCCTATATAGTTTCAGGATCAAAACATCCAAATGCTACTGCTATCGTCTGTAATTTTGCAAAGAATACTCCGATTACTCCAAAGTTCAGCTATGAATAAATTGATATTTGTAACTTGAGTTTACTACTTATCCATTTTGTTTGATCTAATTATTAGTCTTGGCTTGATCTGGCTAGCAAATAATTAAAAGCAATAGCGCTAAACCCAACATTCCTAGCGCAGCATCCAGTTTTTAGTAACAATATTGATGGTTATTTGGGCTGCTAGCATTGCGTGAGAACGCCAAGATTTAAAAACAGCACATAATATACGCAGATGACATAAATTTGTAAAACTTTGCTAGAACAGTTAAATTTGTTCGCTTCGCTTACTCAAGAAATTGATATTCAAGTATTTAGTTAGATATATTGAACATATATATTCTTCATTGTTGTACGATTATATACATTCGTTCACGTATATACATGTTAATCAATATTACTGAATTTATCTTAACATTATATGTAAAAAAGCAGTCCCAATATAATAAAACGCAATATATATTTTTCAACAGTTCACGACTCTTGATTTTTAATAGAAATTATCACATTCTTTCTTTTTTTGGCAGGATATGATGATATTTACAATTATTACTCAGAGTAGTAACAGTGATAACCACAGCAGCAGTATTACATCCCTTATGGTTATTCGATGTTGCATGAAATTATGATTACTATCAATCATAAAGAATTTCAGTAAACTTTGCGCACAGGCGTCTATACTGCATAGCAACAACAAATTAAAAAGAAATTAGAATAGTGTTAGTATCACAAATAATTATGGAGAAGATTTCGGGTAAAGCTCTATGTATAAAATATGAGTGCAGTGCATATATATAATTTCCGTTTCTAGATGATGAACAAACAGAAGAAAATAGGGCTTGTTCTGACAAAAACAAGTAAATCTCTTCCGTATACATAAAGCATGTATAAACGAATTGTTTTACAAAACTATTGTATGCTGAATTGGTAACCCCTTGAAGAGTTCTTCGTCACTTTCGAATGCACAGATGTAATTGTGTCTTGTAAGCTTAGTTCAACGAGACGCATCAGAAAATGCTCATATGAAGATTTATGAAGAAATGAAAACAACCAATCCATTACATTAATATGTAGTACAACGCTGACTTGTTTCCTATTACGTAAAGTCTATCAGACCAACCGATGATTATTATTCTTTTGTCTGGTGTACTCTTATTTAATTAGCTATACACACCGATGGCATACATATGCAATACGCAAGATCTTTTAACCTTTGTTTATGAAATTGCATGTGGATAGGTTTACGTCTAGGCTGACACTAAGTAGTTACTTATACATTATCTATAAACTTATTAATCGTTGCCTATAGAATTATTAGCGTTATGTGTTATCCTATGGCTTAATCATGCAACTGACATGGTAAGTACTACTGCCAACATAATAAATATAATTTCAGTTATTTGTCTGCTCATTAGAATTTAAATCATACAATACGACCTGCTTTGCAAACTCGATTTTTATATTGATATTACTCATTGGAAAAATAAAAAATAATACTATATAATGCGACAAAAATAGCTGTGTTGTATTCTGCAGTAAACCTCATTCAAATATCGCTCTAACTATATATTAAATTTTAGCACCAGCATTTGCATTCGTTCAAGTCTTCTGTCGTAGGCGGCTGCAAATATTTACTGCGATGTCAACGGTGATATTTTTAGAGTATGCAACAGTATTTTGACACTCAAAATTACATACTTTGAATCAGAACCGCTCAGTATATTCTTGTCATTCATGACTGAGCTGTAAAAAGGAGTTAAGGAACGAGCTAATGAAACTCTTCACGACCCAATGTCCTACAAGCAAATACAGAAATGTGTTTCGTATGCGACGGCCAATTTTATACGCATAGTGTATAACTAATGTTAGCTATATAATTATTTTAAGGCACTCAGAAAAGTAAAGTTACCGAAAATTAACAGTAGAATTATGGACCTGTAAATGATACATTGCTCGTAATATAAATTTCTGAGGAAACTCGATCCATTGTTGTGAAACCCACAAATTAATCAAAACTGTTTGTATACTACATTATATAAATGTGAAAAAAGTTTTAAATAGATTTTCTTGTACTCCAACCTGGGGTATTGCAGTGGGGGAATTCCATCGTTGTTGCTGTTTGAGAAAATGAATAACTGGACGAGAATCTTCGACCGGAAGAAGTAAGATATGAGCGCGATAGTAGTGACGGTCACAAATTGTGAATGAAGTGTATGAATCGGTGCATCCGTTCTGATACACTTTTCCTTATCTGAGTTATTTCTCTTTTGGTCGCACGCCTATCAATCTGTAGTTAATTATCGTTTGGTCGCACGCCTATCAAGCTGTAGTTAATTCTCTTTTGGTCACACGGATACCCGTCATTAGTCGCTCACACACTTTAGTTGTTAATATTCTTAATTCCTATAACTTTAAACACACTGAGATATTGTGGAGGGAAACTTGAAAAGATATTGTCAAGAAGGAGGGAACTTGAAAAGTTATTCTATGGGAAAAACTTGAGAAGATATTCTACGGAGGAAATACTTGAAAAAATATACTGGGGGAGGGGGAACTTGACTTGATCCGAAAATATATCGACCCAGCATTTATGATTATGCAAAATATTAAATAAATTATGAAACTTTATTACGAATTTATATATCGCCACACATTATTAAATTTTGTCAACTATAAACCTGAATAATCTAACAATTAAAAGAATTAAAATAATAGCTTAAGTACCTTAAGTTTGAATTATGCATCGACAATTTACAAATGTTTTTGTGCTTTGTTTTTGAGGCTAGGACGCATTTTGATATGAATATTTATGAATTGATCTATAAGTCTGTACAGCATACTTTATGCGAAATAAGCTGATGCACTGCAAATTACAAAAATCTGCAATCACTACCCAAAGAAGGAGCGGAGTAATGAAACAATGTTGCTAACACTGTTCTGTTTACATTAGCAATTGCCAGTGTTCCAAATTATTAACACATTAGATGCTACAGGATAGCTTCTGTTCCACTGTACACTAAGAAGCTTTCGCTTAAGATCATATAATTTGGCAGTAGTCACATAATAATGCATTGAAAAAATTAGCGTATTTAAGGTTGTATATTTGCGAAACGAGAATGTGTTTAACCATAAAACTCATAACCTGTAACCGTCAAAACAGAATTGGTTCAAACAACTGTGCCTTGCGTTTTTCTTTTGCTCGAAGGACATATTGATGGAACATACATCCAAACACTGTTCAATACCGCTGACTTTCAGCAAAACACTGTAATTACATTATTAATCATCTTCTCCGATGTCAATATAAGCGTCATATTCGTCTTGCTCTGAAAGCTTTTGGAGAACTTACAATACAACCTTATAAGAAAAGTATGCACAAATCTGAAGTTTTTACATTTAATCTCCCCCAAACCGTGTAATTAAACACAAACATTCCCTTGTTATAAACATATGTTATTGATCAGCGAAATATACGCTGTTTTAGCATCGCGTTTCGTTATAGCACAAAGAACTTTTTGTGAATAATGTACTTCTCGTAACTATCTCGAATACCGGACATTAGTTGTGCCTAAACTTAGCAAATATTGTTAAGGTAAGACGAGAACAAAGAGCTGAAATCAATACACGCCCGCATAGTCGTAACAGTTTGAACTTCATAATATATGTCAATGCTGGTGCATTGATCATTCACAATTATCAATGAATTGATATAATGCCAATGCTGTTCCGATTTCAAATTTCAGTACTTTGAGGGCCTGTGCGTATATGATGTCAAAATAATAACATTTTGGATTAACATTTTCTACGTGAAATAAACGAAAAACTTGCGAAAAAAAACCAAATACGATATATCGTACAGAAGCTGAGACATATTAGGAAAACGCTTTCAAATATATCTTCCTTGATACAAAGTTTTTAAGCAGTGTTCAACCATTTTAAAACTGTTATTTGTATACTGCAAAAATAGGCGCATTGTCAACTAATATGCATTTGATGGATCAAAATGTTGAAGTATATAAAAGCGCGAATTTCGAGCACGTAGTACAGATAGATAACTGCCACGGCTTTGTACATAATGTAAACTGTCACTTGTGAACTTTCGAGATTATATGCAATAAAATTTCGCTACACGAAATAAGTTTCGCCTGAGTAGTTAACCTGCGTGACCTTGGATTCGCAGCAGACTGACTAATGCAATTTTAGTCTAAACTTAACTTTATGCCGAAGCGATGTGCAATGTTTGTTTATTGAAATCATGTAATCACGTATTTGTATGTTTTTTATTCTAAAATGTTATTCACGAACGCTCCATACTAAACTTGACGACAGCTGCCGTTTGAACAAAATTGATATATTACCGTGCTGCTAATAAATCCGTCTTTTTGCCTGGACATATAAAAAAATTGCTTGTTTGCACTAATGCACATATATGTAACTATTGTCTGATTTAGTTAGCACATGCATAAAATAACATTTTGTCTAATGACATATTGGTATTAACAAAAATTGTAGACAACAGTGGCATAGCAATTTGTGAACATTTGTACTTATCCAACGCCACAACTCATAATTTTGAAGTGCATTTAGTTACATTACAAAATGCCTGCAAAACTCCTGGTACTTTAACCGTACAATGCCAAGTCCAACTTCATTTCACAAATACTGAAAATTCAATCATAATTTTATGCACTGCTGTAAAATACTAGCTGATTTTTAAAAACAATTGACGCTAAATTCTTTACAATTGAAAAGCTTGTCCCACATTTAATGTCTCGACTATTATAAAATCAGTAAATATTTTACTTTCGTATTTCTAAAAAGATCAAAACTTTGAGGTGTACGAAGCCACGATGTTATTAATTTGCAAAATTGTAAAATATAGGGTACTATGTTTGAAAACCATACCTTTAATGTACACTTGCACAAATACTAAACTTCGCTCGCCAAAAGTATTGCACTACAATAATCAACAGATATTGTCTCAAAAGAAACAACCAAAACCTTTACAAATCTGAAAATCATTGCTTTTCCAGGGATGTGTGAATAGTGCTTTTTAATTATTGTGGTGTACTATACATTTCTATATTTGTAACCCGGACACCCATTTCGGTACACTATATAAAGGCTGTGTGCAAAAATTTGTTGCTGTCGCTGTGTAAAAAATACAAAATAGCAATTAGTCAAGTGTAAGTATTGAAATAGAAACAAATCTAACACAGTATTGCTAAACTGTACATACTCCATCCGTATCATAAGGTGCGGCATCGCTAACGTGCACCGGATTCGTGCAGCGGATTCTAAATGAAACCGAAAACCTGGTTATTCATGGACTTTTGCAAACATCGTTTAATGAAAACCTCGCTGTAAAAATATTGTATTGTTTTGTAATTTATCAAAAATTCATTTAAAGTTTGTGAAAGATCCCGTGACAAACATATCCTCCTACAAGAATGATACTTCGTCAAAATTAGCAAAATATTGTTTCTTTTGCGATTGATTGGAAGAGTTTCTTCACAAACCAATAAAGTATTGAAATTTGCTCTGTACAAATCAATCTGGCTGATGCAGCGAAAATGTATATGACTTTTAGCATGTTTATACCAAATTCAATCATGTTTATACCAAAAGAACCCAAATTGAAAGGTGTCATTGTCTTCCATTAATCTATTGGCAATTAACCGAGCTATCTAATTTAGCTGTTTATGCTATCTTAACTACTGGCAGTTGGTAGCAACAAATGATAACGCTTCAGCAATCCAAATTAAAGGAAAATGATAGCATAAGCCAAATTAGTATAAATTTTTGCTGTTATCAAATGTTACTTAACTTAAATTTTAATGATATCAAATGTCACTTAACTTCTTTCAATCAATTGAAACCTTCTCAAGCGCGTGACATTTGATATTATACCTGTAAAAATAATATCCAACGAATCATCCCTTTATCGAATTGCTTTGGAATGTATACAATGTATATAAGCAACGTAGATACGTACTTATCTCACTCTGTCAAACACTTCAAACTACCGTAACAGCAGAGGTACAACTAATGCTCGGTTTACCTAAGGTATTCAACTCTGCTCTTAATCTATCTAGTTTGGATTACCTTTCTCCAACCCAATGGTCGGACAGTCGTAAGGCCTATTTAGCCCGCTACTGCTGATACTCTGCTCCTCCCTTTTCCGCTGAAATCATCTAATCCCACCTGATCCGACGAACGTTGGACACCTATGACCCTAGTATAGTTGATAAATATATTTTAGCCAACTGGTGTATCTCCTTCACTTAATCAAATGACCAAACAAAGGTTTTACATTGCAATGTAATTCTACCCTAAGATTTCACTCAAATTTAAACAAAATAGCCCTTTTTAGTGATCTAGCGGTATTGCTTTAAGGTAGATTATATCTATATTGCATAACATCTGATCTATATTGCATGTCATATGAACTGCCGAAATATCACAAGTAAATGGTTTCCGTGATATCGTTTTGTGTACATGCGCGATTGTCCATCTGATATTAGGTTTCACAGTTGTCTATATGATATTCGATTGATTGCACTCATTTACAATGTGTAATAGATGTTTGCACTTAGTAATTTTGCTTAACTCGGTAAACTACTTAAATAAGCCCAATTCTAGAGTAACTGACCCGTGATATCTGTGTTCTTTTCATTTTAAAAATAGATCTTCTCTTCGAATTTCCCATGCGTTTTTCATTACATGAGATTTACATTCCTATTTTATCATACTATAATAACACTAGAGGGGTGGTATCAACAACTCGTTCGGTCGTAATTGAAAGTTTCAAGTATTAACTTTAACAATATAGTCAACGCTGCTAAGAATCTAGCTTGATCCGCCGAAGAGTGGCATGATCCCTCCTGAGCCAACCCCCCACGCCCAGGGCGCCCGATAAAATTTAGGAAAATTTGGCAAAATCTCAAGGAAAATTGGCAAATTTCGGGGAAATTGATAAAAATCGGGGCAAATTGTCAAAATTCGGTGGTGAAATTGGCAAAATGCTGTGATAAATTTGTTAATTTCTAGTTTAAGTAAATCATATTTTCTAAACTCCGGATATTAAGCATGATGAGTTTCCATATCCGTTATAGAATTCAATGTATTTGCAACAAATATTATACTGCCATTCATGAAAAACATTTGGTATAAAGTTGTATACAAAATACGAAATTTCCTATATGCAACAACAGTAACCATACATTTTTATCTTGAGCATTTATGCAAATACCAAAAGTAACGTGGGACGCCTTATGTCGAGCAAAATGATTAATTTATAACACTTCAAACGAAAAAGTTATGACAGTGGTTGATAAATGCATAAAGAATTTGAAAGGAAATAATTCCGACCAAATTTTTTTCAAATATTAATATTGAAATTATATGTACTATATATTCTTTCGATATTGACGGGAAACGGAATTCAGCCAAGCGTCAAGTGTCTCTTTCTCCGTAGCCTTTTCAGTACAAGGAGTTGTCGTATAAATCGTGTTATTTTTTCGTTTGTTAAAAATGTTAATGTCACATTCGACAGTTCAAGTTCGTGTATGAAATTTTCAGTTTTCTAAATTAACGTAAACGCTGAAAAATAATGTGAATGATGTTGTATACAATATAGCTACTTCAAATCGTATGGGAAATGGCGCGATGCAATTCTGGAGTGCTGCTTATCAAACTCTCTAACCTATCAAACTTTTTAATCAACTGTGTATCAAAACCAAATTATCGATTGGGACAATGCGTAAGGATGGGATGCCATAAATTATCAACCTGGATTTCTACGAAGTTTTATTGAAAGATTCGAAAAACAAACCCATTTCAGGTCAGTCAAGTTTTCGAACAAATTTCACGTCAGTCAAGTTTTAACTGACATAAAGACTATGAACCTGACCCATTTTACGCCAATAATTGATACGTTGTCAAATTCAAAATGCCAATAATATTATGTATTAGGCTCAAAAAACAAATATTTATAATTTTATTCCAGTAAATCTATCATGCAATCTGTCAATCGTTAGCGGGAAACCCATTTATACACGTTGTAAAGGCATTAGAAACCAAATACATTCGCATTCTTTCCCAAATAAACTCGATTACGAACACCAAGAAAATAGATCAGAACTATGAAGTCAAAAATTATGGTAATATACAAGTCAAAACTTCGAATTTTTCAGTAAAAACGATAAAGCTCATATACTTTAAAAACGCTAAAGCTTAAAAAATCAAAACTTCATAGCGAACTCACCTCATGCGACTTAAAAGAGAAAAATACAGGTGTTGGTTTGAATATGTTTTCCAGGGGCGTAGCCAAAAGGAGGCATGCCCACTCCGTACAACCACGAGGGTGCTCTTGTGCTAGATGATAGAAAAGAGATGCTCATGTTTATTTATGAATAGTGTGCTTACGCTGTACTTCACCTAGCAAATCCTGTGCCCCCTTCGTGCGGAAGGCTTTGCCTACACCCCTGACACTTTCATTTAATCATTTCCTGAACAGTCATCATCACGCGACAAAACTAGTCTTAATAAACAAACAATTGGATGTGTGGATTTACGCTGTAGGTAAACTTTTGGTTTTCCTTAAACAGATCGTCTTTCTTGTCTCCACATGGTTACAGCAAAAGTTACTGGTGTTTGTGCATGTTTTTACCTATTTGTTTCTAGTTATTCACTTTAGCGCGGACGTTATTTCTACTACATGTTTGGATCAAATATGTTTTCGTTTTGTGGGGTTTTCAGCAGACAAACACAAGGTATGCAGCTAAAATAATATGTTTTAATGGCGAACAATCCAATAAGCAGTCGATTTAGGACTAAATACTCCAAAACGTTAGTATCAGTGACTTAATCTTAATCTAACTATAAGACGAAGACTGAGCTGCCTGAATTTTATTACGATGTTTTCAGAGACAAAAATACAAATTGTCAATCTAAACTTTTGTATGCCTCTATGCACATTACACTTTCCAGCTGATCTGCTTTTGATAGTGTCCAGCATTAGCGCAATAACTGAATAAGGCTGTGAATGTCATTGCAAATTCTTGAATTAATTCAGTTAGCCCGAGTGTGGTCAAAAATATAGCATACCGAACAAATAAAGCTTGATGCAAATAACTATAAGACACAATAGGGTGTCACGTTTGAAACACCAAATTGTAGTACGACCTGTCCACACTTATTACGATAACGACAGAAAACCATTCATATAAAATTTTCATATAGGCAAATCACGGGCACATATAACAAGTATCCATTGAATCGACAGTTGAATTTCCGCTATAATAGTATCAAATAAAAGCTGCGATAAATTTTCGACACAACAGAATTCTTTGAAGGTCCAGAGAAATGATGTCGGATGAGAGAATAGAATTTTACAATGCCTAAATTACGACTAAATACGTTATTGAAAGACAGAATTGTGGCTCTGCACAGTATCGTCAGGACTCCAGAGTCTTTAAAAAGTGTAATAGTCAGGCCGCACGGCGATTATGCTTGCCCGTGACACTGTCCGTTTTCACATTAGTATTTCCTATTTTCGTAGCTAGTTACTCAATATAATTTGCGCGTGAGTTCACTTTAGGTGCGTATGGCTGTTCTTTTGACAATATCACGAAGTCATCGTTCGTTCACGTTTCTGTCTTCGATATTCGAATTTTAGTGAATGCGAACAATGACTCTGCGATGGACAAACAAAATTTCATTACGCGCACATTTCTCCATGTCACACGGTTGTACGCGTTCACCAAATCCCATGCTGAATCGTACGTTAGCGCTCTATATGTGTATTATAGTATACGCAAAAAACGAAATTCTAATCGCGTTTTCCAGTGCACACGGTTACAAAAATGCTAAATCACAAAATACCAACCGCTATAGTAGCGCATTAAAGTAGCCAAAATACATATTTTAAGAAAATTCAGGCAATAACACCATATTTATTCTTAGCAAAATCATTCTGCTTATAATTTTCACTAACTTTATAATCTAATTTTAAAGCGGTTTGTGTATTTACACAATCATTTTATACCATAGAAGTTTTAAAATGGTATATTATAATAATAAATACTGTTAAGCATGGCATAATAGACCGTAAGTGCAATTTGTCGCCTGCAGTGACCAACTTTCTACTAATTTTCAAAATAAGATTTTCAAGATATTTTTAATCACAGCGTGTATTAAAGTAAAAGGTCGTAATATGCACAACGAAAACAGAGAAAGATTAATCGGCTATAATTATAAAGTAATGCATTAAATGGTAGAACTCAGGCTGACTTACTGATACCAATTTTTCAACGTCATCTTATATACTGTCCCGAAACAAAAGATGAGGATTTCATATATAATTTGCATATAATAGCTAATGATAGCGTATTTCAGCAGTTACGTTGCTTGCATGAATTAAAACATTAAAAAATTTAAATTACAAAATCTCGAAACACCAACAACCGCTTTATCAAAAGATTTATGACTAAATGATAAAATATGTTTTACATCAAGTAACACATGTAAATATTTTTATAGTTTATATAACGATGCTACACAATGACACAATCGACCACCAAAATGACATATAATTATAAAAATATATACGTAAATGCACCACCATGTATAATATTTATACGTACATAGATAGACACAAATGTATGCATATAGTGATACATGCATATTAATCGATACATATATACTGTTTTTGTCGCATAACTACAATATCAGCTCTATGTACTATTTGTATGACAACATTATGCACTTTTCCAATTTGTTGCAGTATAAATAGTACACAGATATACGTAGATCTGATATTGTCGATATGCGACGAAAAACTACTAGCCACTAAAAGTTACTTTACTCATGATCGCGCCACTGCGAAGTTACGTAAAGAAAAGAAGTTACGGCGTAGTTGGTGGTGGCAGTAGTAAAAGTGAACTGACCCGAATTTACGGAAACTTGCGCTGTAACAAAGGAATCGTTCAACAACTCATATAGGAGAAATTGTTGTGAATACGTATTGCTCGAATTGACGTTTTCTTTCACTAATTTGCGCATGGAAAGAAGAAAATACGCGTTACAATGTATTCAATGTTTTGTACGAAAAAACTTAATTGGTTGGTGCAATATTGGGAATAATGTTTTATACTGCATGTCAATATTTTTGCGGTCACGACGAGCTGGACAAGACGATAAAATTAAATGCCAGAATAAACGTGCATTGCTGCCTAATTGATTGCAATTTTCATATTATGTTCTAAGAGATGATAAATGTTTCAGAAATTATTGAACTCGTGGCCAGAGAAGCATTCCAACATAGTCTTTGAGACTCAACAGTTACTTACGCTTAGGTACAAAGTAAGAACCCACAACAGCGTTTGTGCAGGAAGAATTATTGATAATTCTTGACATTCGTCAGTTATTCCCGGTAATTATGAGAAGTTTTTGAACATAAACTGCAGTGATTCACTTTAAGGGACCATATGCCTCAAAACTGCTTTCTATATTTGACACCTATGTTTTCGCCTCAAAAATGCTAGCATTTTTATGCAATGCTAAGGGTACATTTTTATGTGCTTTTGGACAGGCTGTTACAAACTCATATATTCTATTTATTTGTATTGTGAATAATAAAATTCACTGGTCAGCTATTAGTTTCCTTCACGGTTCGCCCTGATGCAATGCCCGAGGCTTCACGATTTATACATTGTACTGTAAAGTCGACCCTACTAATTGTATTGAAATACAATTTTCATGTGAAATGCTGGAGAACAGAGCTATACAAGAAACCTCCCATATTGCACATTGTAATAGTTCTAGACATTTCACTCATTTTTCCATGGTGCTATACGCCTTTAGTCAATTTTATCCTGGACAGCATGTAATGTGCGGATCACTGTTAAGTGAGTAGATTAACAGATAAGAGCAAAAAATATTTTTCAGACATGTATAGTGCGCTAAAATGTATCTGGATAACTGGACGCGATTGTCGGGCTTTCCATGCTAATATACAACTGCACAATGGAAATTTTGGTAACAATGCAGTAACATATACTATGCATGCGCGAGGTCCGAGGTTACAGAGGGTATCGCGTTGGAGGGTGGGGCGCTTTGGAAGGCGCCTATGGGTTCGGCGCCTAATAATATGAGTTTCATACGTAAATGTACACTCTCTGCAAATATATATATTCAGTCGCTGTTAATTTCCAATTAGAATCCAAATTTGAGTTTATTTTGATCTGAAATATGGGTTTGTACAACCGTTCTCACTCGCCGTTGAAGGTATCTTTTAAAGATAAGATTAATGCATCAGAAACTACAAAATTTAGTCACAGCTTTAACTCCAATGGCGTAATTCAGTAACTTTTCGGAAGCATAACATTAATCATTTAAATCTGCTGTTCTATTGTTAATTATAAGGCGTTTATAAATATATAACTTGCATTTTGTGCTGAACTGAAAAGAACTGCAATACTTCAATTAAATGTTGTTATCACAATCAAGAAATGGCGAGGACGATTTGTGTGTTTTTCAGCAACAAACTTAGTACATTATTCACGCTGCAATTGACATATAATTCCGTTTCGCGAATCATCACATTAAATTAAGCCATTTTATAATGTAGGGAAATGTACTACAGTACTGAACGAAATAGTTTTCGATAAACGTACATTGATTTGTTGTTTTAAATTAGTAATAAAAATGTAAATTAAACTAGAGTAGTCAAGGAGAAAAATATGGAAAACTATAGATTTTTATCATCCACCTAGAAAACGTTAAATCGCACGAAGAAATTATTATACTAAAATAAATGAAGTTCGCAGTACCAGTTTTAACATTTTTGTTAATCTAGTTTTTATGTTTCTGATGAAACTAAAGATCTGGTTACAATATATCTATATAAAAATAGTTGCTGCTGTAAATTGTAAGATGTCGATTAGAAGCAACAGCTGGAGTGATAAATGCAGGTAACTTCTAAAACTTGCATCTTTAGTTGTCGAATAGAAACAACAGATGACTAATTCCTGCAGGTAGTTTCCAACACTTGCATCTTTAATTGTCGAATAGAAACAACAGATGACTAATTCCTGCAGGTAGTTTCCAAAATTTGCAACTTTAGTTGTCGAATATAAACAACAGCTGACTGACTCCTGCAGGTAGTTTCCAAAACTTGCACCTCTAACTCTCAGATGGTAGCAACAGCTGGCTTATACCTGCAGGTAGTTTCCAAAACTTGCATCTTTAGTCGGCGAATAAAAACAGCAGCTGACTGACTCCTACAGGTAGTTTGCAAAACTTGCATCTCTAACTCTCAGATGGAAACAACAGCTGGCTGATACCTACAGGTAGTTTCCAAAACTTGCATATCTAACTGTAAGATGGAAACAACAGCTGGCTGATATTAGCAGGTAGTTTGCAAAACTTGCAGTTTTAACTGTGGACTAGAAACAACAGCTGTTGTCGAATAGAAACAACAGCTGACTGACTCCTGCAGGGAGTTTCCAAAACTTGTATCTCTAACTCTCAAATGGAAACAACAGCTGGCTTATACCTACAGATAGTTTCCAAAACTTGCATCTTTAGTTGGCGAATAAAAACAACAGCTGACTGACTCCTACAGGTAGTTTGCAAAACTTGCATCTCTAACTCTCAAATGGAAACAACAGCTGGCTGATACCTACAGGTAGTTTCCAAAACTTGCATGTTTAGTTGTCGAATAGAAACAACAGCAGACTGACTGCTGCAGGTAGTTTCCAAAACTTGCATATCTAACTCTCAGATGGAAACAACTGGCAAATACATACAGGTAGTTTCCAAAACTTGCCTGTTTAGGGGTCGAATAGAAACAACAGCTGACCGACTCCTATAGGAAGTTTCCAAAACTTGCATATCTAACTCTAAGATGGAAACAACAGCTGGCTGATATTAGCAGGTAGTTTGCAAAACTTGCAGTTTTAACTGTGGACTAGAAACAACAGCTGTTGTCGAATAGAAACAACAGCTGACTGACTCCTGCAGGTAGTTTCCAAAACTTGTATCTCTAACTCTCAAATGGAAACAACAGCTGGCTTATACCTACAGATAGTTTCCAAAACTTGCATCTTTAGTTGGCGAATAAAAACAACAGCTGACTGACTTCTACAAATGATTCGTTT
>JASANE010010532.1:0-21023 GCA_030248225.1 Trileptium ribeirensis
CGTAAACCTGTATGGGCTGATTTACCATGTTGGACGGCTATGAAACGTAAACATAATGCTTTCAAACGGTACAAACGTTCCAACTCAATGGCGGCATGGCTAGATTTCGAAGCAAAGAAACACATTGCAGATAACTTAGCAAATGAGTCTATTCGTCGTTTTGAAAGAAAGCTAGCTGCCAATATCGATACTGATCGCAAATCCTTATTTAATTATGCGCTTAAACGTTCAACAGTGCGTCCAGTAGTCGGACCAATGTTACGTATGGACAATACAGTTTCAACTAGCCCTTCAGAAGACTGCCAAATATTCAACGATTATTTCATTTCGGTGTTCAATAACCACGAATGTACTGCACCTCAGGCAACATATCGCACTAACAATCGACTGAACACTATACATATTAACCGTGAGCGCGTTGTAAATAAATTAAGTAAACTCAAACCAGGTGCGGCACCAGGAATCGATGGTGTTCCAAACAACTTCCTTCTGAATTGTAGGGAAGTCATTGCTGAACCGCTGGCGAAACTCTTCCAACTATCTCTACAATCTGGAACCTTTGCATCTCAGTGGCGAGATGCAAAGGTTGTCCCAATTTTCAAAGGGTCTGGCGAACGAAACGAATGTTGCAACTATCGCCCGATCAGCCTTACGTCGTCAGTGAGTAAAGTACTTGAATCGATTGTTAGGGACAGTTTATACGATTTTATGTCAGAAAACGAACTGATCTATGATACTGAGCACGGCTTTAGGTCTAAACGTTCCACCACTACCCAGTTACTTGATTTCCTCAACTTTGCTACTAAATGTGCTGATCAAAATGACTGGGTCGACGTTGTGTAGGTCGATTTCAAAAAAGCCTTCGACAAGGTAAATATCAGTGCTTTAATCTACAAACTTCAAACGTATGGCGTCGATGGTGCGTTACTTCAGTGGTTTGTGAGTTATCTTACTAACAGACGGCAGATAGTTTCAGTCAACGGCGAGTCTTCTGAATGGTCCCCTGTCACTAGTGGCGTGCCTCAGGGATCTGTCCTGGGGCCGCTCTGTCTTTGCTGTTCATTAATGATATCGATGAATACATGTTTTGTGCAGTATTTAAATAGCCGACGATCTTAGACTTGCCCAACATGCTCGCTTCAACCCTGAGTTAGATTTGGATTCCTTTCAGCTTGATCTAGACAGTTTATCTCAATATTGCATTGAATGGAGTTTGATGCTCAACGAAGACAAGTGCAAAGTTATGCATTGTGGGATTAATAACCCTTGTGCTGCATATTCTCTAAAGGACAACCTTCTAAATGTCACTGACAGGAAAAAGGATCTCGGCATCATTGTCACCAATAATCTGAAATTTTCTACTCACTGTGCCTCTGTAGCTGCTAAGGCGCGTCGGGTGATCTTTCTGCTGAAGAGAACAATGAGCTATTGGTCGAAATTTGTGTGGCTTCAACTGTATCGCTCCTTGATTCGTGCCCATGTAGAATATGCAGTCAACGTGTGGTGTCCACACTATGAACGCGATGTTGTTTTGATTTGAAAGGTTCAGCGACTTGCCACGAAACTAATTCCTTCGATCAGACATTGGAACTATGATGCTCGTCTCAATACCTTGGCCTTCAAACTCTCCATTCTCGTCGTATTCGAAGTGACTTAATTCTGATTTACAAAATGACACATGGCATGGTTGCCATGGATGAGTCCAAATATTTTGTACGTGGCTACGGCGGAACTAGAGGACATAATTTGAAACTCGAGACCAGAGACATTCCTCGTCTGGACGTCAGGAGGTACTTCTTCACTCATCGTACAGTGCGGCTATGGAATTCCTTTCCCCTTTCCGTGGTTAACTCACCATCACTGTCATCGTTCAAGTGTAGGCTCCATTCCGCGAATGTTTTGCCTGCTTAATGTATCATTATTTTGTTTCAAATCCCAATCGCTGCCCGCGCCGGCGGGGCGTTTCTTCCCTCCGAAGTGAACATGTTGATCGACTCATCAAACTGGATCATTTGCCACGCTCTCGTACCATTCGGAGGGCCAAATGGTACGTAAATGGTACGTATGAGTGGTTTGAGCGATAGTGGTTTAAGGTTAGCTTATCTGTTACTCTAATACAGCCCCTGTGGCTTGACACAACACGACCCCGACCGACTGTGCGAATATTTGATTACCTTAACCTACGGCTTAGAGTTACACTATGTTAAACGAGCCGACCCCGGCTGGCTGTATGACTACGGTACTAAAACTGTACGGTAGCGGTCGACCAACTGTCCAGGTGAAGTCTCTTAATCTGTACGAGCCCCGGGTGGCTGCTCGCACAGGGAAATCCGTGGCCACTGGCTGGCTGGTCAAGAATAGTAAGTGGGATCTAACGGCCACTCGAGAGGGTGATCGATTCCTCGCCCCTCACTCGCCAGTCTACTTAAGAATACTACATGCTCGGCCAACCCCGGCTGGCTGCCTGACTTCACAAGTAGTGCTACTATATCCACAATCCACCTACAGTCTCGCCCTGGTTTACTCACTCGACACATGGGCCGAATATTTAAATATTACTAATCCTATTAAAGTTGATATGCTACCACTGATATTAAATTGATGCCACTTCTCGAGTCCGGTTTTAGTTGAGAAATACCACTACTAATTTAATTTATAATGGGGAATACGGTTACTTATGTGTGCAGGTTCCTTCTTTAGTAGCTCCATTCTTTCAATTCACAACACAGAGCCATGGGACGGGATTCGTCAATCGAAGATGTGGTGCCCGTACGCGTGTCCAGTAGTATGCCGGTGGGAAATAATTGAATATTCTTTCTTGGCGCGCGTTTAGCTTTATTACTCTGTGCCTTAGTTTATATGGCGTTGCTGCGCGACTACCTCGAATTGCTCGGTATTTGATTCCAATATGAAGTCAAAACAGTCAAAGTTAAAATTTTTATTCGAAGTTAGTATAATACACCAGTAACTGATTAAACACTTGTTAAATCCAAGCCACTTATTGCACTACTGACCAAGCCACCTACATCTTGTGGTTTCTGAATATTTTATGACTGTTTTAGCCACTCGTTTCGTAAAAGTACCGTTGTGATTTAACTTAGATTTGGATTCGTTTCCTTGCAATTTTCTCTCAGACTCAGGGTTGAGCGCACTGTTATTCTAAATAATTATTTGCTTCTTGAAGTTAAGTTAATTATTAGTTAGTTCCTCTTATGAGGTTTGTACGAAGCCTTCCGAACGGCTAGACCCGTACGTTTATTTGATTACCTTAACCTGTTCCTTAGATTTACACTAATAGTTCCTTATCTTACACTAATAGTTCTTATCGCTGTATAAGATCTTGGAGACGCACGGCGTGCCGGCCAAGATCGTATCCCTAATCAAGCCGCTGTTTGAACCATCTTGCTGCCGCGTGCGAATAAATGACACGTTATGTCAAAGCTTTGAGGTCAGTCTAGAGTGAGATAAAGATCAATCTTGTCCCCATCCTCTTCAACTACGCAATTGCATGGGTGATCTAGATCGCCCTGGCTAACGACGACGGTGTTATTTTCGACGCAAATGGCAAGAAGTTCACATATGTCGCTTATGCCGACGACATAGCCATTGCCGCATCGTCAGTCAGCGAACTACGTGAAGAGCTCGAACGAGTCGACAAAGCTGCAAAGCGCATTGGTCTAGTTATCAGGTCCCAGAAGACCAATATGCATCGAGAGACATCAAGACATCGTACTGAACGGTTCTGTGCTGGAATATATCCAATAATTCTGTTACTTGGGAAGCATTTTTACGGGATCAGGGGCTATGAGTAAGCAAAACCAAAAAAAAAACAGTGCTAATTATGCAAATTACCAAACAAAACCCACGGACGCAGAAGGGATAAGTCGGATAAACATGCAATTGGCACTAGGTGACAATCCGGGTTATTATGCCGAAGCATTGTGTGTAGGCTGGCCATGATGATTGCCCTTTATACCACCCACGCAGAAGGGAGGGAGGGATATAATAAAGGATTTGGATTGACCAACCGGTGTTTTTAGGAATTTTTGTGGATTTTGGGCGGGTTTGGACCGGGAAACCCCCTGGTAGTCTGGTAAACCCATAACAATAGCGACGCAACATTGCGCCACACGAAAATAACATAAACCATATCCCTAGCTAAGTGATTTTCCGGTATCTTCGTATAAATTATTATTGTTCGCGAGCTAATTCACTTTTGACCATATAACCTTATAGAGCAGACAAAGGAGAATTGCCCCTCAGAGGCTCGGACCCCTCGGAGTCTCACCCCCCAACGACATAGTCTGATCCTCTCTTTAACGTTTTAGCAAAAATAGGCAAAAATCGGGGAAAAACGGACAAACATTGGGCGATATCGAAAAAATACGTAACAGTCTGAAATTTTGTAAAATGAGCGCCAAAAAAGATGACAATTTGAGTTCAATTGAAGTTTAAACATTTACCTTCCTCTGACGACCCCTCTTAGACTGCTCGATAATTCCTGGTGACGAACTCCCCCTCCTCAAACCCTCCAGAGCGAAGTACCCGTTATCCCTTCTGGCAGTTCGGACTTCGCCCAAATATTATTCAGGAAGTTTCATTTATGACGCTGCTAACATTAAATCGTTCGCAATAACAGGCGGATCCTATTTGAAAGCTAGAAAATTTTACTGAACCGTCATTACCAGGTTGGAGATCACTATTTTTATAGTCTGGATGAGCAATGATACAAATTGAATACCCCATCAGTTCCATCATGCCACCAATACATAATCACACATATACTAAGTTATTTAAGGTTGTTATATCTTTGCGGGCCAACAACTTCGTAGTAAGGTTCAATGTTCCGTGGCAATTTTAGTGCATTTGTGCTTCTATTGTGTACATATATATCTGGGCTACGGGGAATTTATGAGGTGTTTGATGGAAATTACAACAGATTGTGGACTAGATAGTAGACCTTTATAAACAACCTTTCTTTCAGCTGAAAATATTTAATGAGCGGTACAATTAAGTTTTAAAAATCTCTAAACATTGACGGTTTAATGACATAGCTCTCTGTCCCTCAGGTTAGCCTGACCAGTACCTTCTTAATAAACAGGACCGATCCATGCGCAAAAACAGCATATCCTACGTTACAGAACAATTCAATCCTTTTATTTTTTACAAAATGTACAAAATCTTATAACTATTAAAACACAACAAAGCAAAAATTTGGTTGCAACCCGTGCTGTAAAAAAATATAAAATCTAAGCAAGTGATATAATTCGCGTTTGTTTATACTTATCGTTCAACCTTAATTTTGATGTTATGTTTCCACATATGTATGGATATGAAACTGTATGCGCTTTATACATAAATAAGTAATCTTCACTTTCGAATAAATCAAAATATAATAGCGAGATATATGTAAACCACTCATTAGACGCTGTCATAAATCACAGATTTCTTTGTATCGTAACGCCATCGAATGGTCCATTGAGACTTGCTCTGTATCATTCTATTATCCACAGCCTTTGCGATATTGTCACATATAACAAATTCGTCTGAAATACACATTTCAAAATATAATTTTTTACCTTTACATCTAAGATGATTCGTCTTACCTAATGGGGCATTTACATTAAATTGAGTGCAGGCTGGCTTACCTTTGTCCAATGGTCCGGCCCCACTGCCACATTGTCCTACAACAGTGAAAGCCAACTATAGATACATAAATAGCAGCTTAGTGACATTGTCGGGTTTTGCACACGCGTAAGTTCGGACTCAGATATCTGTCCTGTATAGCCTGAGCTCACGGTAGATGATGTAACACTGCATTATAGGTATAATGTACTAGGACCAGTGCTGGCCCTAAGGGATCCCAGCTGCACCACTCTCAATATTCACTGTGGTGCCCGGACAACCCCGGCTTACACGATTCCCCGGTGGACCTTGGTCAGACCGATAGGAACCGCTTACTTTAGTAGGCCGCCGGCGGGTTTACCAGGGTGTTCGGCCTGGTCCCTATAATGGCCCACGTGCCTAATGGTATGGAGGTCCCCCTGAGGGAAGGTCATCCCCTAAGCCTGCTCACAGGTAATGAGGTCGACCCGTCATTCCCTCTATTTCGGTTGTTAAGCCCTATGCCCTGTGCCAAGATCAAAGTTCCTACCGAGAGGGCCTGTCCTCGAGAACCTAATGAGCCCAGAGGTTATTCGGTAACCCTTGGCCATGAGTGCTCAGAGGTGAAATGGTTTATCCTAACTCAATATGCGGCTCGGCTAACTGGGCCTGGTTGATCTACGGTATTGGAAGATTATTCCGAACGTGTATTGAAATTTTGTCTGAGTACACTTAGGGACCTATGTGCCGGAGCAACTTACTGGGGAGGGTATGCAGGCGCGAGCGGAGGTAGCGGAGGCATTGGGGAAAATCATATTGACGGCAGGGATGAGATAGCATATGATTCGGGTGGGCCGTACTTTAACTAGAAGACGGGGAAGCAACCCTTGGGCGATGATTAGGGCTAAGGCGGCAGGAAAACAGCATGAAGGGCACAAGCATTATTGGGAGGCAGTGCACAGAAAGGGGACGGGGAGCTAAGGTCTAGCAGCGCCGAACGTACCTGAGAGGGGACCTACATTTTCTTGTAACCGGTTGTGCTTTAACTCAGTCCAAGTCGCCTGCTAAATTTGACACGCCAAAACTTTATTCCTTGGTCGTCCTTTTATGAATAAACAAAAAAAAACGCGATCATGAAACAGAAATATCACTCAATTGAGTGTACACAAAGTATGCCTATGCATGTACACACACCATGCGGTGGATTTTGACTTCCGGGCCACTCTGTACATACGTAACAATGGACCGTACTGCGAACTAGCCTTTTACCTTTTCTTTGCATGGCAAAAACGATTTAAGCCGGCCTTTCAGGTTTGTCGCGAAATTTCCAACGATTAACTATCCCGATTGGGATGACGAAATTGTTCTATGAGCTCCGTTTGGGCTCTTTTAGAAGCGCGGGACCCTCAGTCCAAAATTTTTCCTTTCTAAACCTTAAGCTTTATTGAGCTCCTCGTTAGAAAACACGTGCCTAACTGTAAATTTTTTTGACTGCCATCCCACAATTTCTTTCGTCGGACACGTCTCTGAAATTTTCCTATGAATTTGCTTTTACTCGAATCTGCTCGACTTAACTAATAAAACGCGGCCCAGCACTTGTGGGAGCGCGGGGCATCCGTTGGACGCCACAGCACCCACAAGGGCTGCCCTCTAGTGCTTAGGCCTACGCGAGAAAATTCTAAAACTCCGCGAGATGCCCCGGGCGGTGCTCTTCCACGCGTCCGCTATGGAAGAACCCCGCCCGAGTTGAGCGCAACTACCAAACTACAACCTTCAACTTCACTCAGTTAAAGCTGATTGACGGCGCCCTTGAGACGTTTGGAGTTCCAACATTTGCAATTGGATATCAAGGCAACTCGTAAGAAAATAAACATACTATATGAACAACCTTTTCCGGATATACAGCTTATCTCACACCAGATATACTTCACGCGAATCACCTCCCTGAGTGCCAACAATGCTTGCACCCAAGGGAGCGGGGAACCAGTCGAGTGCGGGTGAACATCCCCATTGTTACTGCGATTTTTGCTTGATTTTGACCCCAATTTATCCGACGTTCAACCCACTTCCCCTCGCGCGGATGCAGCACTTACGGGGGCGCGAGGCATCCGACGGATACCCCAGCACCCGCAAGGGCTGCTCCTGGTCCTAATCTCGTGCAAGCATTCAAAAATATCGGAAAACCCCGGGCGGTCCTCTTCCGCACGGCTGCATGCCGAAGAGCCCACCCGGGCGAAAACGCAGGAAAGCGAGAAAGAAAAACGAATGAACAGCGTAAATCTGGCGACAACCGCCAAAACCGACCACAATTTGCAAAAGCAGGGCTCGACTGGTCCCATTGTCAAGGCGGACCATCTGCTTTTATATCCCAAGCTTTAATTTCACCCTTCCTCATAGCGATAACTTTTCAGGCCCTGGTTGTCCTGCTGTCGGCAAACTTAAATAACCATACAAATCAAAACTTGCCAATACGAGTGGACACATATGAAAATAATCTATATACATATATAAAATTGGCGACACACGTATAAAAAGCTGGCCAAGCACAGATACATATATGTATTAAACAATAAAGCCCTTGTATGCAACGATAAGCACTACTCTAGCAGCAGACAGCGGCTAACGATGTTGCCCACAGCAAACAGTGGCCGAAACGTGCCAAGTCGGCCCTGTAAACAACTAAACCTCGCCCTGGTTTGGGCGAGAAAATTTTAAAAGCAAAATATAGCGGCGCTCAGGGCGCCGCTTTCTCATAGGGATATCGGCACATATTTGCCGATATCTCTGGATCTAAAAGCAATAGGCGGTCGGGGGCAGGACCAGAATCATGCCCTGGCAGACCGGCTGCTGATAAAAATTTAATATTTAATATTTCTCTTATAGGAGGCCTGTTAGGGGCCGATTTAGGCGCCCGAAATAGGTAATTTTAGTGTCTCCTTTAAGTTCAGGGGATCCTGAGCGGACCCGTTGGGGTGGGCGGCCCCGGTTTTCAGCTAAACGGTTAGGGCGGGACCCAATAAGTGTCCCGGGCTCCAAAAATCATGGAGTTTAGATTATTTTGGGTACCCTTTAGGGCTTAGAAAATTGGAGGCTTAAGTGCCTGTTTGGGGGTCCGTAAGTATTTAGGGGATCCGAAATTTTAGACCCGCCGGGACAATTTGATACCCCTAGGAAGTCCTTAAAATAGTATAGTCACCCCCGTTCTTCAAAATTTGTGGGAAACCCCGAAAATTAAATTTTTGTATCGCACCCTAAAATAGTGTCTTAGGGAAGTTGTGTCCAATATTTCAGTCGTCTGTGACCGAAAGTTTTATTTAACTAACCATGATCGGCCTGAATATCGGTAGTTCGAACCCGTCCTGATAAATTTATACTCCTTCCCCCATATATCATACACAATATGTATCATAAACACTGCATAACAAGTATAATATAGTATACAAAACATCTTATGCACACATTATCCAAACGACTGTAATTCACAAGGATCGACCGGACACCCCAAATCGTGGTAATCTTTCATTTTCGGTGCCAAAATCACCCCGGGCACCGGCGGGCAGCGGAGTGTGACCTTACGAGTACGGCACAAACAAGTTACAATTGTTTATTTTTACAGCAAATGAATACTACATAATCATCAATTCATATGGAGGCCACACTCCGCCGGTATCCGGTCGTCCGTTTCCCTTGTTCCCTTACAAAATTTAGGGCGTTGTACACACTTTACAAATTCGGTGAAATTCGGGCTGTTACATAATGTTAAGCTTAGGCTTCTGCAAAATTTTGACTTCCCAGGTTGCACATCTGCCATATTTCGTATTTTACTAATATTTTGAATTTCATCCAAAATATAAATTAACCGCTGTGGAGAACTGCCAAAATTTAAATTTACCGCGTTGGACAGCTGCAAAATTTGAATATGCCGCGTAGGACGGCTGCCAAAATTTGAGTTGTCATTAATATAATAATAAATATATTACATAACATAAAAATTTGAAAATCTGCTGTGTTATAGCTATTTATAACAGTCAGGCGAGACGGGTAAATTTGTTCCACGTTGTTCCGCCTAACTATGTGGACATAATAGAGCTCTCTGTAACCACAGGTCAAAACTGATAGCCAGCCTTGATTGTGCCAATGTCCCATCCAGGCACGCTTCACTGTGGGACAAACTAGAGACAAAGCGCACTAAAGTTATCTTCAATGCCCCATAAAATCTTTAAAAATATATGATTATCCATACACAATAACCAACTACGTAACAGCCTGTAATAGTGTTCCAATATATCCCTAACCTGCTTTCTGTATTAACCCTTTAACTGCTATAGTTGTTTGACAACAACTAATTAAGTTCGAACGCGTTGTACTCACTAAATTCAACCAGTCCTGTATGGTTGAACGTGTGTTGTTGAGCGCTAGGTTAGCGAGGACCCTTAAGGTCCCGATCAATAGCTCCACAATTGCTCAGTGGTTGGTAAATGTGAGTTTCACCCGAACGTTCAGGCTACGATGCCCGGCTGCTACCAAAAAATAGCTCATCGATGCTCGAAATGTAAAATATCTCAGGATGTAAAAGGGTTGACAATTTCAAACGCAAACCCTTACAAAACAAGCAACAGGTAGGTCAACATCAATTCTTTAGGTTTCGGTATATACGGAAATTGGCTCCACACTTCAACCACGCCGTTCTCTTAACTTGACCGGATACTTGTGTCTCCATAAAGATAGGACTATCCGACTTCGTGGAGGGATGCAACTAGAAATGATGACGCTTTTTAAATACATGTGTGATATATAATCAGGTTATACGAAATTTGTGTAAGGATACAAAATATCATAATCTGCGGTCGAAGTATAGGGTGATGCGGCATAATCTGACAAACACGATAAAAGGCTGAGCTAAAAGGCGCGCACTAATGAAATAAGAAATAAGAAAAGTAAAATAAAATAAGATAGCCAGTATCAGAATAAGATAAGAAAATATGATAGCTAAAATAGAGTCATTAAATCAGTAAAAATTGTAGTCATTTTGATTAAGCAAGTTAAATGAATAATTAATTTTATACTATTTAATTACTAAATTTAATGTTATTTTAATATTGTATATTAATTATGTTGATTATATATAACTATAACGTTAATGAATTAACTATGTTATTTAAACATATAGTTGGTGTAAATTAGAATTAAGTAAAACTATGATCAGCGGAATTTAACGTCTCTACAAACATCATGTCATGATATAATATGACATGAAGAAATTATGATGTTCTATTTTGTTGTATTCCTGAGTAAAAAACAACTGATTTATTGAGCAATAACCATGAATGGAACAAACGCATAAAACCATGTCCTTCCAAGACCGGGCCAGGCGTTATATAGTTCAAAAACGCCCACACTCTGATGCAATGAATTGCATCATGGTCATGTAATTGTTACGTCCGATTGTCATCATGCTTACATCATCATTATTCTGTAAATATCATCAATATCACGTGACTTCTTCACGTGGCTGCCACGACACCTCCCCACCGACCAGAAAACCCTCGTCGTCCAACCCTGGAACACGTTTGACAGGCAATAGGTTTCCGGTTCCGCTTAGAACGCCTCGGGTTGTGGCTCCCATATCCGTTGCCCACAGGGTGTCGAGGATTGAGTCTTTGATTGAGCCCGCTGACTTCATTGGCGGGTTGATCCGGCGGTACCTTGCTTTGTTCCCCACCGAAGTCGTTAGGCGTATCTCCGGGATCTGCATCGTCTTGCACACCGTATCTCGGCCGTAGTTGCTCCACGTGACGTCGCCAAGTAGGTCCTCGGGGAATCACGCGAACGTTGACGCTTCTTGGTCCGTAACTCTTCGTGACCACGGCTGGTACCCATCGGGGATCTTTGTCGCGCCGAGGCCCGCAATATAAAGCATAACTTGGCATCCCGGCTTTGTAAATTGTCTTTACAGATGCGAATTCATTGGAATTGCTTTGAATACATTGCCGACCTTGAGCTGCGTGAGCTGGCGAAGGAACCAACGCATCTAGTCGTGTCCGGATTGATCGGCCATTGAGGAGCTCGCTCGGAGATAGTCCTGCAGTCAGCGGAGTCCGGCGATATTGCATGAGAAACTCTGTCAAGGCATGTTTTGGAGGTAAACTGGACTTCTTCAATGCCTGCTTGAAAGTTTGCACTAGTCGTTCCGCCGCTCCGTTGGTTGCTGGGTGATAGGGTGGTCCGGATAGGTGGACGATACCTCGCTCGCGGCACCACTCTTTGAATTCGCCAGACTTGAACGTAGTAGCATTGTCGGTGACGATGGTGTGCGGAAAACCAAAATGGGCGAAGTCGTTCATCAGAAGCTCCGTGGTGGCCCGCGTCGTGATCGGACCGGTAGGATGAATGCAGGGATACTTCGAGTAAGCATCCGTTACTACCAACCAGTTCGAGCCAAGGAAGTTGATCGCATGGTCCACATGGATTCGACTCCAAGGCTTCTCAGGTAACATCCACGGGTGGTTTAGGGGCTTCGCGGGCTTGTTTTGATGTTCCGCACATGTGCCGCACCGTTGACTTTGTTTGACAATATCGGCGTCGATCCTTGGCCAGTAAACGATGGACCGGGCTAGCTGCTTCATCCGCTGCATTCCGAAGTGTCCCCAATGCAGCAACTCCAACACCTCCGATCGTAGTGACTGTGGAATCACCACTCGGTTGCCATAGAACAGACATCCATTGGAGACGGACAGGGAGTCCGCGAGGTGCCGGAATCCTTCTGGTGTGGATGAGGTGTCGAGGGAGTCGTCGCAAGATGCTTTCAGTGGCCATCCTTCCCGGGTATATCGTATGACCTGGGCCAAAACCGGATCGGCTGCTGTTGCTTTGACCAATGCTTGACTGTCCGTGGGACGCAGCTGTTGACTGATCATCTGGATTGTGCAAACGACATCCATGTCTGCTGAATCCTCTTTGCTGTCGAAGTCGACATCGCTGCTGACGGGTAGGCGACTCAAGGCATCCGCATTCCCGTGGTCAGCCGTTCGACGATACTCGATGTCGTAGTGATACTGATGAAGGATTGTCGCCCATCTTGCTAGACGGTTAGCGGCCAACGCTGGTGTCGGCTTGTCCGGGTGAAACATCGCAATCAATGGTCGGTGATCGGTGACCAGCACAAATTTGCGCCCGTATATGTACTGGTGAAACTTGTGCAAAGCAAAGACGATCGCTAGGGCTTCCTTCTGCACTTGACTGTAACGCTGCTGGATTTCAGTCAGCGTCTTCGAAACATTCGCGATCGGCCGCTCACTTCCATCAGGATACCGATGGAACAGCACAGCTCCGATTCCGACGTTGGATGCATCGCAAGAGATCCCCAGTGTCTTCGATGGATCGAAGTGAGCCAGAACCACTTCGCTTGAAAGTCTCTCTTTCAGCTCCTCGAACGCTGCCTGCTGCTCGTCTCCCCATTTCCATGGAACGTGCTTCTTCCGCAGACGATTGAGTGGCTCACTGATCGTTGCGAGATTGGGTAAGAATCGCCCGTAGAATTGAATTGAACCCAGGAAACTCTGCAACGATGGTAGGTCATGAGGCGGCGGCATCCGTTGCACAGCATCGACTTTATGGCCCTTCGATACCCCCGAACGAGACAGTTTGAATCCAAGGTACTCCACTTCAGCTTGGGCGAATGAGCATTTCTCCATTCGGCACCGCAACCCTTTGTCATCCAGGCGTTGTAGTAGCGCTCTCAGATTCTCCAGGTGACTTCGGCTGTCTTCACCGCTGACGAGAATGTCGTCCAGGTAAACAGCGACACCTTTGATGTCCGCTGTTAATTGTTCCATGATTTGCTGGAAATACCCTGGTGCCGACTTTATCCCGAACGGCAGGCGCTGCTGTAGTAGGACCCCTCGGTGTGTGCTCAGCGCCAACTTTTTTGACTCTCGGGGGCTAACTCGATTTGATTGTAGGCGTCGGCTAGATCAATCTTTGTAAAGTAGTGGCCGCCTCCGAGCTTTCGCATGAGATCATCGGGCAACGGGATGGGTTGTCGGTGATCCTCGAGTTGGGGATTGATTGTCACGGAATAGTCGCCGCACACTCGAATTCGGGCCTTGGATTCACCTGGAAGGACGGACTTTCGGATAGGGACCACTGGTGTACCGTAGCTGTTGAAACTTGTCGGCTTCCAGACCCCTCGAGCGATTCCGGCGTCGTAGGCCTGATTGAGATCATCTAGGATCGCCAACGGAACTGGGCGAGGCTTGTAGTAGACTGGATTGGACCCCTCTTTGAATTTGACGTCCAACTGCAGGCCTTCGAGGCAGCCGAGCTCGGGTTTGAACAGATTGGGGAACTCCAGGCAGAGACGTTGACAGGCTTGCTGAAGAGACCCATCGGTTTGTTCCTCCGATTGAACATTCGCCACCCGGTCGCGGCTGTTGTTGCTGATGGTTGATGCCAGGAGAGACGTGACGTCGACACCCAGTTTGAGAATTCCAGCGCGGCCAAGGATGTTGAGATTACCTTTCGAGGCCACGGTGAATGGGATCGTTTGACTTGGGAAACCCGGAAGCGCCACCGTCGCATTGAATGTGCCTTTGACGGGTAAGGGATCTCCGGTTGCCGCCTCGTATCGATGCATTGTCGGCACCAGTTGTGGCTTGCCCAGGGTCGACCACACTTGTTCCGTGCAGAAGTTGTCACCGGCCCCGGTGTCCACCTCGAATTGAAATTGATTGCCATCGATTTGAATTGGTTGCTGCAGCTGCGGGAGGGAATTGAGCGCCTTGACGGTATCGATTGATTGACAGGAAGACCTGGGCTTGTCGCTCGGCCGGAATGGAGTGGGCTCATACGAAGGTGTTGAATCTTGCCCAGTAATCGGTCCACAGCTCGGTTGTTGGATCGAATGGGGAGAACCCAGGGATTGCTACCGTTTGGTTCGACTCGGGCCTCGTTGTACCGCGGAGGGTTTCGGCCAGCTGTCGATTTTGCTCCTGAAGGAGGGCCATTTGTTCTTGATGTTGCGCCTGTTGAGCCGCCATCTGTTGTTGAAACAGTTGTAGCATCTGTCCAATCTCGGCCATGGCGGAAAACCCGTGTGAACGACGAGAAAACGAACAAAAACTTTGTTAGAAATAAATTGAGTCGGCAAAGACTCGTCGAAATGGATGTTGAACAGTCGATGAATCGCTGGTAAAACAACTCCTGATCGCCAATTTACTCTGTTGTATTCCTGAGTAAAAAACAACTGATTTATTGAGCAATAACCATGAATGGAACAAACGCATAAAACCATGTCCTTCCAAGACCGGGCCAGGCGTTATATAGTTCAAAAACGCCCACACTCTGATGCAATGAATTGCATCATGGTCATGTAATTGTTACGTCCGATTGTCATCATGCTTACATCATCATTATTCTGTAAATATCATCAATATCACGTGACTTCTTCACGTGGCTGCCACGACATATTTCTAATTTTAATTTCAATTGAAAGTTTAATTTTATGTGAGATAAAGCTGAACAAGTATTTCCACAACCCGAATTATAGACCAAACGCTTACTAATAAACAACGATTTAAATGTGGCTAGATTGGGCTGGACACCCTGGTGTGCATAATACTGAAGTTGAGTGTGAATTACCACAGTTGAGTAATAGTTAAACCGTTGATCTTTCAACAGAGCGAATTGTAAATACTCAAGTTTAATACGATTTTAAGTATTTCGGGGCGATTTAGAAGGTGACATTTTAATTCAAGGCTAAATGACTCGAACAAAGGGTCACACTAAATTCGTTATACCAATTGAAAAGCCAAGTATATCGTTGGCTTTTATAAAATTTTTGAAAAAAATTACCGATCGCGTAAAACTTAGTAAAACGATAAAAGGTTATATATTATCCACAATTAAACTGAAGCGTAAGATAAAAAATTTTCCCATAAATTGTGTGGGTGATACACACATCCAGCAAATGTGATAAATAGTGTGTGCTGCTAAATTCGATGCACCCAATAATTTCCATTGTGTTAGCTCTAATACACAATTATTACCCAGGAATTTTGAAAGCTGTAGGTGTTAAAAAATTGCAAGCACCAATAATTTCAAGGATGCAATCAACATCCAACAATTAAAATTTTTTGGACAAAAAATTTCCTACAGTTTTAAAGTGGCCCATTTATTAGTGGGTTCAATAATGCCAAAAGAAAGTTAAAGCGGTGTGGCACTAAAAGCTATCATCTACAACAAGCTAATGAAATTAGTTTTACTACATCCAGCGAGTAGACCTAGTGTGACTCGTGGAAAAGACCAACTACATCAGTATGCTTTAGCAGGTATTTGATCTGCATTAATCACAATTACAAATAGTTATAGTAGGTTCAATTCCAGATTTATTAATCTTGAAACGTGTTTTATTTAGTTTGTTGGGCTTATTAAGATACAGTAATTTCTGCATCTTGCTGGGTTTATGATGCTTGTTAACGAACACCAAAACACCGCTAGCGTTTTTTTTGCTATAAAATAAAACTCTTTGGCCGCAAGACAGCACACATGAACACGATTTTCAAACGAACGCGTGGAAAACAAAGTAGTATTCTTTTCAAACCCTAGTCTTTAGGCTCAAAAATGACAATCGCTAATATATTTTGCAGTGATTTCTCTAATCGTCGCAGCAGCAATCATATTGTCCTTTTTAAAAACAATAACTTAATCGATCAACAGTCTGTTGTTATCGATGACAAGATTTTGCATAATTATATCGTCTTTTATAGTGTGCTCGGGTTACATCCTAACCGTGTCGCGATGTTTATCTATTGTTTCTCTGAGTTGAACCAACTCCGATTTTATTTGTTACTAAAATCTCTTACATTCACCACGGGACACGAACCACAAGTAAATTCCATCGTCCGGATTTTGCTCACCGAAATGCAATGTGCATTGTTTTTTGCTATCTACACTACGAAAACGTTGAGTGTTGTCCTTTTTCAAACGATTGAGTGAAAACTAATCCAAATTGAGTAAAGTTTTGACTCAATTTGAGTCCAAATTTGACTCATTGCTCGGTTATTTTCCAGCCCAAAGCTGGAGTTAAACGTTGACTCAATTTTAGTGATATTCAATACTCAAATTGAATAAATTTTAACTTTATGTTTAGGGTTAAAAACGCCGCTTCACTATGCAAAATTTGACTCAACGTTTTTGCAGTGTATAAATAATGAATTTAATCCATAAATAAACGACATAAATAACTGTTTAATGATCTATAATATATAGTTTGTTTGCCTGAAAATTCAATTTGATATGAAGTATGAATATTTAGCTTTCATTCTTTTAACGACCACCGTCCGCGCAAGGCATGTAAATGAGAGAATGTTACTAAGTGTGGAAGCTGGAAAATGTTGAGAATTGGCAAAGTAAGGACACGGGATATGTTGGGCTGCAGAAATCTCAGAAAACGGCAAAGTTTTGCAATGAGAAACATGAAACTGGAAAACGTTGGGAAGTTAGACACTTTAGAAACGGAATAGTAGGCGTTGGGAAATTATGTAACTTTCGAAAACAGGAACCTCGTTAATCTGGAAGCCAATAAATACTTAAACAAGAGAATTGCAGGAAATCAAAAATGTTGGAAAGGGAAACTGGTTAAACAGATCTTGGAATATGTAGAACACTGGGAAACAACTAAGGTTGCGAAACGGCAAAACGTTGGGAAACACTAAAGTTGGAACACGGGAAAGTGAGGGGAAGTGGGGAAACACGGAACTGTCGGGAAATGAGAGACATGAAAACAGAAAAATATGTCCTGTAGTCGTAGCGCCTGTCGCTAGAAAAAAACCCTCGCCGACAGCCGTGTTAAGGCGTGTTTACACGCTCAAACTTTTTGCTCAAATTTTGAGCTCAAAATTTGATCAAAATTTGACGATGATTTTTAAATGAAAATTGCGATATTTCAAAATTTGGGATCAAAATATCAAATCAAAACTTTTTCAGGTAATACATCTCCTCCATGATTGGCTACAGGAACATCCATGAAATGTTTGAACTGTGTTCACACGTTCAAACTTGCAAAAAATGCAAAAAACTTGCTTTCAAAATTTTGATCAAATGATTGCAGACGATTGCCAATTATATATACTACATATCACAGAACCTATAGGACTTTATCTTTTAACGCGCGAAAACAACGCATGGCCAAATTAGTGACTAGTGATATTCTTTCGGTAATCGGGTTCAGAGACAGTCAAAGTTAAACCCCTTGATATAACTGAAAATTTATAGTGCAGCCATTATAGACTCAAGATGACCATACCACTGTATTCAACGTACCGAAAAAGCTACACAGACAATTATTAATGCAGAGAAATCAATATATAACCAAACAACTGAGTAAAGACCATTACAAGTCGGGAATTTTATCTAAACCCATTGAACACCACTTAAAAAGTTTGAAATATTTGTGTTAGACTCTAGATAACCAAATCACGATATGCAGCGTACAGAAGAACCAATATATGGCCTATTCTCGATGCCCCGCACGGAATAGTAAACCAAATAACTGAAAACATACAGTACTCTAGTAATCGTGTTCATCGACCCTAAATGTATTTATAACCGCCAAAATGCATGAAATATTCCTGCTGAAATGTTGATAACCAATCCATCACAGTTAGCGTACCGAAAACGCTATATATATGCACCATTTTGATGGCTTATACGCAAAAATAACCAAATAAATGAAGACAAGCTACAATTCCGGAAATTGAGCTCATCTACAACAAACTTTGCATGAAACGCATGAAGTATTCGTGCACCAATGCATCGTATTCAATGTACCCAAAATCCTAAATATAGCCTATTCTCGATTCCGTTCACGCAATATCAAACCAAACAACTGAAGGCATACCATATTATGGAAATCGTGTTCATCGAACACAAAACACATTGAAAACCTTTGAAATGGTATGAAATATTATTGCTAAGCTGTAAAATAGTAGTTTATGTTATCGCCCAGGTGGTTAATTCTGAGTGTTTATTATTTAGAATGACGTACGCAGCTAATATTGAGCACCAATTTATAAAATGAAACGAATATGGGTTATGTTGTTTGAATAGTTCAGGATACATACCCTTTTGTCTGAACCGAAAAATTATTTTAGAGGAATCTGAATTCCAGTTACTGCTTAACGTGACGAACGCTCCTTCATGCTCATGTGATTTACCTAATTCTGGCGATGCCGTGGTTCCTGACTATCCAAATCCCAGGGGGAAAGGGTGTTCCAAAGTTCCTCCACGGAGTACCAACTATCAACTTTCCAATAATTATTGCGTTTAGAGCGGTAATGGCAATCAGTCGTAGCTCCGAATCAACAAGCCGCCGACGACATAATCCTTTAACCAACTGAAATTATCAGAATGACAGGCCGAAAAAGAACTACAATAATGTGGTGTACATGAGTATTACCGCGCGTTTATCGTCTTTAGTAGTGAGCTGTATACGTGTTAAAATTGTTATAGTTGATTGAATTTCTCAACTTTACATGCAGAATGATATCCTATGCCTGGTCAACCAACATGCTACAAAATTCTATGATATATTGGTCCTATTTGGCATGATATAATGGTCTAAAAGAATAAATCTTAACCTTCATTTCTCATAAAAGGCACCGTTGATGAATTATCGCGGGGTTCGTACATAACGGAATAACGGATATACAGTTAAGGGTTGTACGGCTATGATACATGATCTTTGTGAAATCTAATATTGGATGAGGCGCGCAGCTTCTACAGCGATCCGGGAACAGTAGCGGTACGGGAAGGGGCAGTTTCCTGCACTAGAAATCAAGTCCATTTTATTTCTGCCTAATAGAAATATATCCAGATGAGTTTTCTTTAAGAATGAGGTTTAGCAGTACAGAAATGTCTGTTTCTTAAATATCTTTTCCGAATGACTTTCTTACGTGTTTCTCTTGAAGTGTCTTTAGATCCAAGATTGTTGCATGGCCTACATGTCTGTCTATATACGGTAACTAAACACACGCAGTGATTTCTACATTTTTTGTTCCAGTTTGGTGGCGTGCATTAGTTTTAATCAATAATTCTTTGAACATCATTATCGAATCAGCGTTTAATCTGATATTACGAATATGCAGTACTTAACAGACTGCTATACATGACGCGGTTTTTAGACCAATTGACACTTGAAAAAACTAAAAAAACTGCGGTATATTAGTGTTTCTGGTGTGGAGCAGTCCCCTTCCTATTTAAATGTTTTTAATATAAGACACATATCATAGGCGTTGGTGGAGGGTAGAATATACATGTTGAAAAAATAGTTCGGGGAGGGTCTACCCATTATGGAGCCTCGGACCTCCCCCCGAAGGCCCTGGTCGACCCTACCTGAATTGTACTCGATATCTTTCAACACAAACAAATAACTCTAACAATATATAAATGTCTTTACTGTTGCCTACAACCAAACTCATATCTTTTACATTTCTTACACTATTTTTTGTTTATAAATATAATTACGAACGGGAATTAGTCAAAATTTCTCCCCTATATATCCGACCATTCTAATATTTAATAGTTACCTCGTTCAACTAAGATTGCTGTAATTTTAGCTTCAAATACAACTAATAATAATTTAACAGTCTACTAAAGCTCTTAAAGGGAAGTTTCAATTGGAATGTTGGGGCTATGAAAACCTTTGATGAAATTAAAAGTGCAGTATTAAAGAGACCGATACATTTTGTATAATTATACACAAATGTACATATTCACACAGCATAAATCAAACGCAGTTTACCCCGACGTGTATATATGCGATTGTATATAGATCCACAAACATAGTACATTAATAGGTATCAGAGATGTCCATAGGCGCAATTATAGAGGGACGGGGGGGACAAATTTCCTCCACTTTTTGACACTTAAGTAATCGTCCCCCAACTTTTTTGACTGATAAAATTTTAGTGCTCTGTAATAAACTCACGTGATTATAGATTACATGTTTTTGCCAGTAACTGTCCCCCCACTTTTTTTGGATTTGCGCCAATGGAGATGTCAATAGGTGGTTACCCCATTACGCGTCGGGCTCCCAGCAAAACCTACTCCTCTTGAACACTTCAAACATCTCTCCCTCCACCGCCGCGCCCCGATGGCGCGTGGTACAAAATTTACCCAAAATGCGGAAAAATGGAGTGAAAAATTTTTAAAAACTTCGGGGTAGATCTGGCAAAAAATAAAGGTAATTAGGAAAAATTTAGTGAAAATTGTGGGAAAACTTTTGTAAAATTGGGAAAAGTTTAATTTCTTGCAATTTCAAATTTGTAGCCTTGCTGGCACCTACCACAACACTCCGTCACCCGACAGCTTCCTCCGTTGACCATATCTACTGCCACCCCGACGGTATATATGTTGTAACA
>JASANE010010533.1:0-11697 GCA_030248225.1 Trileptium ribeirensis
CGGGCTACACATTATACCGTGAATCCCGCATAGGACCACTTGGACGTTGGGAGGCAGTCGCTGCAGGAACAATTGTCGAAGGATTGAGTCGTCGAGGGCGGGATGTTGGGAACCCAGAAGCTGGCGCATGTGTCGAAAGAGCTGACTCGTCTTGCGGTCACCCAATTCTTCGGTGTTGACAGTTGTTGGAGGTGGCGCTGCTCCGAAACCGACAGTCGCTGCACCAATTGATCGCAAAGAACGTCGTATGGATTTTCCCGCGGTAGGTTGATGAGGATATCCCAACCTCCGTGGCGTGTTCTGGGGAGAGGAACCCGATAACATATTGGAATTTCGTTTGTTGGGTGCCGATTCCTCGTGTGGCAAATTGAGCCTCTATTTGTGCGAACCAGAGCTCAGGATACGTGGGCCAGAATGGAGGCAACTTGATGGCAGCCCTTGCTACCGTGGAAGGAACGCCCTCGAATATTGCACCGGATTGATTGTATTGAACAGGCTGAGAGCCATCGAGTTGAACACGGATCACCCGGGAACGGATTGGAAACAGCCTGTAGACCTCTGGTTGATTCGGTGAGAGTGGATCGTTTGACACGGTTGACCACCCTCAGATTGACCCAACGCCTGGTCTGATTGACACGACAAAGTTGATCACGGGGTCGTCTTTCCGGGCACTTTAATATCTGGGACTTGGAGCCTTTTCCTGCGGGTCTTGAAGCAATTGACCACTGGTTCGATTCGATTACGGAAACACCGTTTGGACCTCACTGTCGTCGGCGGGAAATTCGTTGAGGCGTCGTTGAGTCGTCGAGCAACTGGATGACTTGTTCACGCTTGACCAAAAAATGTTGATCGGATGCTCGAACTCGGAGCCTCAATATTCGGAGACGGACGCGCTACCACTACGCTAACTAGCTGTAACTAAACGAAATTGCCGAGCGTTAGCAGGCGAGTAAAAGAAAACCAAGGCCATTGAAAGCAAAACACAACAGAAAAAACATTGAAAACCGCACAGATAGAAAAAACGTCTAAGCTGACGATGAAGAGAAACGTATCGAACTGAATGAAATTACGTCAGGTTCACCAATTTGGTTGAATAAAATGAACCAGTGATTTATTACACATGGTTTATGTACAGTTAACTTTTTCATCAGAATAGCGTGGGCGCAGTCTTTGTCTATTGCATCAGAATCATCATTTAATGATCTAGTCTTGCATCAGGAAATCACGTTATTTTCATTTCTTTTGTCGACCGTCTTGGTGATGGCCATATATCAAAATTACAAGCGTTGGTGAATAACAGACGTATCAGCGCAACATACAAACACAAACTTTATACAAAACTTCATAGTCGTGCATACGGGAAGACAGGGTAGGAAGTGAGGAACGAGAGAAAGAAATCAAAGGCTGCAATATGAATTTTAGAGAAAAGTAGGGCTTGGTTGAGGGGATGACAGTGTTGATCACAAAAAGGTAAACAGAACCGAGTGACTCTGAAAATCATATTACGGTAATAAGTGTTGGGAACTCATAAGTAAATATAGAAAATTGTAAAAATTTGTACCGAATTTGGGTTCGACCTGCGCCTGAAACCAGGGTGCACTGCCAGGGTTTAATATAGAGTTCCGTGGTAGAGCTACCGCAAAACTTTGCTACATCTCTCGAGCAATTAAAATTCAATAAATAAGCTGCCAAAAGTGACACAAAATGCACCTGCCTAGAACAGTGCTTATAAGTGTGTGCTAAGTTGTCATTTAAAAATACTTGGAATTATTCTCACAGTGTACAGGGCAGAGTTTGAAGATTAAACTAAACAGTAAGATCGGTATAACCTGTCGACAATTAGAATTCATTAGATAGAGAATTTTTGAGAGTGGTAGCGAGTTGATGTTATCAAATCGACTTCTAGTATTAGTTTAAGCGTGAAGTTCACAGAGCTCACACAGTCGGCGCCTAACACTTTTATAGTATAGTATGACAAATTGTCTACCATCAAAATTCTCTTGGATGTTGCATAGAGCTAATTCGTAAATTTCCATCAGTCAAAAGTCACTCCAAATTGACAAAAATTTACTTTTTATAAGAAGACAACTTTGGTTAGTTGTAAGACAGTCCAGGAGAGGCGCATCCTATGCCCTCATACCATAAATTGAGCATTGGCAAAGCAACTATTTTGAAAGCCAAAGAAATCGTGTTTACTGTTAAACCTCGTCAGTCAACCAATAGCCAAAAAGTGCTCTTGAATAGTGAATTAGAGGTGAAAGCGAATTTAAGTTATAACATTAGTAATAGGTGAAGGCAGGGCAGACTACACCAAAAGGATTAAAATAATGTTTAAAGGGTAATGTGTGGTGTAAACACGAAAGTTCTTTGGGGTTATTTTCTGGGAGTGACCCACCCATCCCCCAACTTTCAAGTGACAATTTCGGAGTTGATCCATCTTAACAGGGCACCAGGTCGCACACTGTTATGGCATTCGGTGTGCTGAAAGAGACGACCAATTTCGGAACGCTTCGGAACAGATTTGTAAGCAGTGTAGTTAGAGACTGAATCCAACAGTAGCTGAGCATATGTTCCAAATTCAGAGCCCATAAGTAATTCTCGGCATCAAAAAATGGTTTATACCGAATTGCAACAAGTATGGCATCGTTGACTCCAAATTTTGAGATAGCTTCAAGCGTGAAATTTTTAATGGCGAAAATCTTAAGTTTGCTCAAGTACAGCACGCTGCAGTGGTGGTCAATACGTTGTTCAAGCCACAGGACACATTAGTTACGATGCATATCTGTCTATAATTGCCTGTCAACTTGATAGGCAGTCGTCGTAGCTGAAATATAAATTTTATGCTGCTTGGAAGTCACCGTATGTTTACACATACATGTGGAAACAACAGAGATGCACAAAACTAAGCGAGCAGAAAATTTTAAAATACGGCAGAGTGGGGATTTCGGGACCTGTCGCCAGGATCGTTTCACCTGTGGTGGGGGGCTATTTAGAAATCAGTTGTAGGTTGTCAAAACACAGGCGACGAAATTTCATGGATATCGGGTCAAGTTCGTAAATGGAACAGATATGTAGATTATGTTTATTTGAACCAGACTTATATATGTCAAAATTATGAGGCAGAGGGATTGCTGGCATGCTTTCAGTACAGACGTACAGAGATATCTGAATAATCTACCATCAAATTATTCGAAGTAACCCTGAGAGCTAGAATGGATATTTACAGAACTCGACGACGTCGCCTGTGCAATGGGAGATTTTAAGAGCTAGCCTGAAAATTATGGCATCGATCTACTCATGGATTAATTGCGGTTCATTAGCGAACATAGTGTTTGTTGTAATGTTCTGCCCAAAACTGCATGAACATAAGTGTTCGGAATTACGAAGGCTACAGGGAGGGGAGCAATGCAAACCTAATTAGTTTTGATTTCGTTGATAGCGCTACGAACATAAGCAACTTATAACGTGTTTAGTGAACAGGGACATATCGTTTTAACTATGGTCTAGCATTGTTTCAGACTCTGTGATGCCTGAATGATAGTACGAATGCGAACCAATCTAGAATTGATTTTGCCAGTTGGGCACGAATCGCCAGTCTAGAAGAAATTAGAAATCCGTCGAGGTGGATGTCGCGCACGACCTTATTGTGCGATAATAAATAAGCTCGCTTATGCAGTGTGTATAATAATGGGAGCGACGTTCCCCCACCAAAGTATTCTTATATTTTCGCCCGGTACTCAAATTTGATACTCGTTATATTCCATGCATGATCGGTCACTAGGATTTTTGGTAATGAAGTCTTGGATTCGCTAATACAGAAAGTATACCAAATTATGGCTCAGCCATAAATGTTTCGCAAGAGTATTGACGAGATCTAGACACGCCCCTAGTTGATTCAATGTTTATGACCAGATGAAACATATCTCGATGTGTACCATTGAATGTACCATAAATTCATGCATTTCGCCATGTAACGATTTATGTTTTAATCTTTTTTCGTTTCTTGTTTTTGTAAAGCCGTTCCTTGTTATTGTTCGTCCACCCTTGTGTCGCTGCTGCCAGAACTCCCCAAATTTTGTGTAAGAATCACTCCACAGCAGAGCGCAGTATTAACGAATAGAGGTAGCGCAGCGAGCTATGTCGTGCGAATATCTAGGTAACGTTTCTGAACTCATAGCTGAGTTAAACATTGCCACAATTGGAGGTCACAAACTGATCGTTACTTTGGCGACATATTTCCTGCGGTCGTCTGTCTGTAGTCAAATGAAATGCTGGAGCAAATTTCAGTGACATGTATTCAGCGGCACCATGTTATCGTTGCATCCTATTATTTTGGATCCTTTGTTTTATCATTGCAACCCTTACCCTGGTATTGTAAATGAAATAAAATGTAAAAAATCAATCACTGTGTCCCGTGTTAATCACTTTGGCGACGTCATATGTTTGTCCGCTATGACCGGTGAATTCTTCGCGCTACGGCTTGAGGACGAAAGGTCACCAGCCCTATAGCCTATGGTTTACCATTAGTATTGTCATGCTTGAAGAACGAAAGAATTGCGAAAGAAGTCTACTTGTTTGACATCGAATAATTGCCCATAAACTCATAAGACACAACATAGGTAAAAAATTTACTGTACATAATATATTGTTCCAAGGTTACTAAATACGGCTAATGAATTATTAAACCAAGAGTCCGACATTAAACGCTAAGGGACCCTCAGAACCCTGTGGGAAAAAGCGACTTTCAATGGTGTAAAACCAAAACCGGCTGAGGCGGAGTCATATTTTGCATATTTCCTGACACATTGCGATCGATGTTTCCGGTTAGGACTACATACATAAATTCATTCTTCGACAATATTAAATCAAACTTTCTAGTGAGATCGAGGTAGGGTACAGCGGCATGGCATTATGGCCTGCGAGCAGGCATCACTGCCGGCCAAATACCAAGTGCTAGACATGCACGCAATCAATGGGATGGGAACCAAACATATATCTTGAAGCACGCCTGCTGCTTTCTATGCTCCATAGCTTTTTCGGTCCGACCTAGAAAAGTCACAAAATTACTAAAATTGTGAAAACATTAGTCCACCCTTAAGGTTACGATTGCCGTGGTCGTATGGGCATAGTGTTAGGAAGTTGCGCCATATACCTGCGTGCCATTATTGCAACTAAAGGTACTAACCGTACTCACTGCGTAATAATCATTACCATTTCGTAAGCTTTCTATCTAATTCACGCATATCAGGTACACCTATAACATAGAAAAGCACTACCTCCAAAGAGTCTGCGTTATTTTTCTTTGTACATGCAGTTCTTCTAATTGTAATCAACGTTGTGGTTTGTACACCGTACGTTTCAAGCACGCTAGTTTGTGCACTTTCGATTGAGCGACTTTACGAAGACTTTACTTTCAAGCATAAGTGTCGATGGAGGAGAGGATAGGGGTTTATCTCATGCGGGTTGGACACCCCTCTCCCCGACGGTTCAGCACCGGTCCCTCGTCTGGGACCTTTGCCGACCATATGTTACAAAGCTACGGCCGTTCTACACTAATGATTTCAACCGAACCCGCTACTATCCTTTCACTTAAAAAGTAGTATGCTTTGCAAAATCACGTCACTAAATTTGGACTTTAGATGAGATGTCAAAAATCTTACGGCGTGGCAAAATTGGGTATGTTAGAATTGCAAATTGAGGACCTGGGAATCGGAATTTCGGAATTTGAATTTCGGAATAGGGAATTTCTAAATTGAGAATTTGGGAAAAGCAAATTATTTTCTACGATTGCTGCGTGAACTTGGGAAGCCTCTTAGTCCGACATGGGCCAGGTGTACTTCCCGCAGTATCGTTTCACGTAAAACATGACCGTCCTATGTCAGTTTTTGTTTTTGAAATAATCTTTTAACTTTGCTATTGCAGCAGAACAACGGCGACCGCGAAAACAGACTGTTAATGCTTATTAATCTAGCCTTACAATGCCAACATATAAAAATGGATACAGATAATTGAAACGTATTCAATGCAGGCTACGCAAATATTTCAATGGTGTACTAAACTCTGTATTTATCAGTACGAAACAGGTATTTAATACTATAATGCTTTTAGTATTGAAATTTAATTCTTTATTTCCAAATTTAGCCGCTGTATTTTAGGCATAGAAACGAAGCTATTTTTATGGTCATTTTGTGTTTTCAGAGGTTTTCGCTGAACAATCACCTTCTTTAGACTCCAATCCCGAAGCGCGGTAGCTAGAGCTATTACGGAGGCAGTATAAAGACCGGAACAGAATTACCGTTTAATATTTTAGCATTATATTGAAATATGACCGATGCTACAAATATGCTGCAACACTGTTTAGAGACAGCAACTACAGATAGTAGTACGAAAGTGCAGAAACGTAGCACGAAACTGCAACACGTTTTACGCACAGTAGACTAGTGTTGTACACCGGCGACATTCCTGACCAGGGTCGAACAGACCGGCACCAAATTTTTGCATATTTTCTGATTCACATTTTCGTAAAATGCTAATTATTGGCTAGTGATTATGCATGAAATATTTATTGCTGATGTTAGTTCTTCAAATGACACACGTTCGTTATCACGTGGAACACGTCGTCTAATAGGCATTAGACCCTAAACTATTCTAAAATTTCGTGCCGTGGTATAGCCGCTACGCGAAATCGTCTGCCCTTCCCTGAGCCGATATGCCTCACGCAGCTGGTTTAGTCAAAGGTGGCTTTCTGTATCACCTGCTGTGAAATCACAAAAACTCTAATTAGTTTTCAGTAATCCACTTTGTACCGTTGCTGATTCTCGACGTTTGCGATGAAGCTCTCACAGTGACGAGTTGTGCTTAGATAGAACCACAGTCCTAGACGTGGCCAAAACCATGCAACACAGCTTTTTCAAAAATGCAAAGATAAGACGAACACGGGTATCTTTACCGGCCGCAATAGTGCTCGGACTGTATTTTTGTCAAAAGCTTCTCCAAAAAGTTGACTGTGTAACCGATAAACTGCAGAAGCGAAGAAATGCGTCCTGTCGTTCAACGAAACTAGTTTACCGACATGTTCACAAAGTTCTATAGTATTTCATTCATTTTGTTGAGTAAAACTTTTATTCGTTTTGCTCATCCGTTGATGAACGTTAGATTTTAAAGATGGCTACAAGCATTTTATACTTTTTGGTGTCTGTTCAGGCCGAATATAAAAATAAATGTACAAACATATTTGCGATTTCTTTATTCGAATTTTCCAAATTTAGATTCACAAATACTCGATTTTCAAATTCCAGATTTCAAACTACCCGTTTCCGAAACACCAGATTCCAGCAATTCCTAATTCCTAATGTCGCGATTCCCAAGTTTACGAATCCCAATCTCCCGTGTCCCAATTTCCTGATTTCCAAGTTACCGATTACCAAATTAGCAATTCCCAAAGTCCAGATTCCCAATTTCTGGATTCCCAAATTTTCCATTCCGTAATTCCCAATTCCCAGATTTTCGATTCCCAAAATCTGGTTCCCAAATTTTTCCGTTTACCAAATTCCATATTTCTTATTCCGGATTCCCAAATTCCGAATTCCCGAGCTACCGATTCCCATATTCCCGATTTTCAAATTCCCGATATCCAAATTTCCTATTTAATGTTCGTACACTTGATTGAAAATTATTCGCTCGAAATTCTGCCTGAGTGTAGGAAACTTGACTTTTGGTCTATTTTTAATGAGATTCCTAGCTGTATAGAAAGGACTAATACATCCCACAATTCTCTACTGGAAGTTCGGTTGGGCCTTTAGGGCACTAAATTCCAGAAAACACGCCATATTTGGCATTATATAATAGGTGCCGATGGTCCGTCGGCTTAAGGAGGGTACGTAGTCTCGGAAGGAAGAAGGAGAATGTATTCGGGCGGGAGGCGCAGGAAGCGGTAAAATTCTAAAATTTCAAGGAATTTAACGTTTTCTTAATCTTGCCTATTTACGCCAGGGTTGTATTATTTCCCATATATTTTACCAATTTTACCATAATTTTTGTCAATTCTCAGCTTTTTTTGCCAAATTTCGTTTGAATTTTACGCGCGCGTTCGGCGTGCGGCGGCGGGGACAAGATAAATTCGAGATCTATGCATTAAATCTACAGCTTCAGAAAAATAAAGATAACCCGTTATACCAAATCTAAACCCTCCTCCTGAAACATCTGTTACTCCGAAGTCCGTGCTGTCCAAGACGTGCACACAATTTTAGCAAAAATACGCAAAAATAAGGTGAAAATTCACAAAAGCTGGTATTTACTGCACTAAAATCGAGAAAATACGCTATTTTTATATTATATCACAGCTGTTGATGGTGCGTCGGATTAGGTGCGGGAGACGGTAAGATTTTAAAACTTTAAGAAAATCAAAGTTCCCAATTTTGACAATTTGCGATACATTTATCTAGTTTCCTCTATGTTTTACCAATTTTACCCTAACTTTCTATGATGTCCAAATTTCCGATTCACAAATACCCGATTTTCAAATTCCAGATTCAAAAATTCTCAATTGCCAAACACCAAATGCCAGCAATTCCGGATTCCTACTTTCGCAATTTCCAAGTTTCCGTATTCCAGTTTCCCAATTACAAATTCCCTGATTTCCAAGTTACCGATTACCAAATTTTCAATTCCAAAAGTCCAAACTCCCAATTTCCGGATTACCAAATTCCCGATTCCAAAATTTCCAATACCTACATACCCGATTCCCAGATTTCCGATTTCCAAATACCCGGTTCCCAAATGTTCCCGTTTCCAAAATTCCCGATACCCATAATCCCGATTTCCAAATTCCCTACTCAATGTTCTTACACCTGATTGAAAATTATTCATTTGAAATTCCACATGAATTTGGAAAGTTTGTCAACTTGACTTTGGCCCCATTTTTAGTGAGATCCCCAGCTGTATATAAAGAAATAATACGTCCCTTAAATTCCCTACAAAACTTCGGTTGGGTTTTTAGTGCACTAAATTCGACAAAATACGCCATATTTTGTATTATATTATAAGTGCCGATGGTCCGTCGACTTATGGAGGCTAGATGGTCTCGGGCGGGAGGGGGGAGAAGGTCTTCAGTCGGGATGCGTGAGAAGCGATAAAATTCTAAAACTTTAAGAAAGTCAAAGTTTTCAGTTTTACCAGTTTACGATACATTTATATAATGAATCATTTACCTTAAGATGTGCGACAGGGCTGGATTTTGTCACAGTCTGCCGTGGCTTTATAGCGATGCTTGGCTAGCCGTGATTAGCCAGTGCGACGTTTTTTGGGCCGAGCCAGACATTACAAATATATTAGCTAATAGCAGGGTTGAGCACCGGAAAAAACCAACGGAACAATTGTTTTTTTCCGTTTTTTACCCCACCGGAAATAATGGAAAAAACTATTTCAGAATTTTGGAGTCGAAAATAGTTGAAAAACCGTCTTGCAACAAAATATTATGGCCTTGAACATTATTTACACCCTTTTAAATAGCATTTACATTTCATGCGTATGATTTATATGGTAGAAATGGTATAACTATGCCATCGACTAAATTTATAATCTTAGCATAACAATAGTTTGCCTCCTCGACAGCATAAAGAATTCTCGCCCGATGGTAAATTTAAAATAAATAGGCGCGGTGCGGTACTGAGTAGAGCTATGGGGTTTGTATCGAGCATATGAAGACAGTAAACTAGGCAGACACAGGCCAGGCACACATGCCCACAGGTACATATGGGACGGGAGTTGGTTAGTGGTTATCCCTAAAGTCCAAGAAAAATCCCTCCAAGAAAAACCAAAAAACTAAGGGTTAGGTTATCCACCACCATCCTACTCCATGCGCCGGTTAGTTTACTTGTGATAGATACCCGCAGGCATGTATGTTTAGCACCACTCATGTCACACAACGCACGCCATGTTATAATCTAAATAGCTAGACTGTTGGATCGTTGAGTTAAACCACATACTCAATTCTGTTAATGCGCTTCCAGCATCACTTTCAGGGCTGGAAGATTGACACCAGTTAAGAGTAAGTCTAACAGTACTGAAAATTATAATGCCGCAATCGACAATTTTAAGCGTTATCAATGAACAATACTATTGTTGCAATAGTTTGTTAAGTTTTGAGTTGAAGATAAATACTCAATTGGTGTATCGCTAAATAAAACAATCATAGCTACCTGCTTAACCATAGGGCGGCTCTGCCTTGGAACCATTGAAGCTCGGTATGAACAATGTTATATTATGTGGTCAATTGCTCGCCCGCAAAATCCTAATTTAATCGCCTTTAATAGATAAATGCTGGGAATGCCATTATACTTTTGTAAGTCTGAGCTTCGATAGTTACCAAGTATGCGTATCTTAGTAAGTTAATTAAAATACATTATGTTTTGCTTCTTTTTCCATGCTAATTTTCATTTATATGTAATAACCGGTGACGCAGCTGCATGGCGCAACTTCCTAACACCATGCCCATACGACCCCGGCTATCGTAACCTCAAGGGTGGACCGTGATTATAAATTTTTAAACCTATTCTTGGTCAGACCCAAGAAGCTACGCAGCTTAGCAGGCCGCAGGCGCGCTTCACGGGGTGTGTTCGGACCCCGCCCGAAGGGTTGCGCATGTGTCTAGTATCGGGTATGATTTCTGAGGTCCCCCAGGAGGCTAGCACCGACACCTGCTCGCAGGTCATGGAGCTTAGCCGCTATTCCCTATCTTAGACTCATCGGAAGTTGTTAAGTTCTATTTCAGCGTAGTGAGTTTTGAAATAAAACGTGAAAGTGTCCCTAGAAATTTGAAGCTCAAGATGAATTGCCTGGTTAAAATCACGGTATGCTCCGTGTTAGAGCATTGACCTATGTGGCCCCCACAGGGTTCCGACGAGCCCTGAGTGTTTAGTGTCGGATTATCAATGGCGTGGCCTGCACTTTTCAATGTATTCTATTTCGATGAAATTAGTCAGAATCCTGATTGAACTTTTCATGTTATTGCCAGGAACGAGTTAACTTTTTCAACGTTATTTCTCAGATTTTACTCATTGATTCCAGAGAAACACGAAAAAGATTCGATAGAAGGCCATGCTCGTCAGGGCTTGCGACATTCTCGCACACAAGCCATGGCGAACAGGGCCTGCTCGTCCGAGCGGACAAACCATGGAGAAAGCCGAAATCCCTAGCGTCTCGGAATGAAATAAGTCTGAACGCAATGTCTAAGATACAAAGTTTATTCACATAGTTCAACAGTTATCAAGGGGCGAGTGTTCATAGATGGCGGGACTAATTGAACGGACCGGGGAAGCCTAGTAATATCTCGCTATGGTCAATGCGGTTCAACACAACATAGTGGCACGGGGCGTAAAACGAAAAGAACAAGGGAGGAGCGTACGGTTATTCGCCAAGTTGCGAACTAGGGGCGGTTATCCCTGCTTCGACTCAATATTAGCGAACTACTCAGCTATGCAGTGCACTAAGCAGGGGCCCTAGAGTGCTTCAGAAATCGCTCCTCAATGCAGGTCTCTCTGGGCGACGAATACTTAAGATGGGTGGAGGAAAAAACGGTGTTCGGACCGAATACGCGAACTCTACCGCTTGGTTGGAGCACTGCTCAAAGCGACACTGACTACCGAATCTGACAAGGGGCGTCCGATCGTCTATTCTCAGGATGCTCTTGCAGTAGTG
>JASANE010010534.1:0-11451 GCA_030248225.1 Trileptium ribeirensis
ATGCAGTGTACAAGGGCCCAAAAATCAACGTTATTATCATGGCGAAAACGTTTCAAAATTACTCTACGAAAACATAGTAGAGAATCAATTTGTTCTCGAAAAATCCATGCTGACGTTGTTTACAACATATACTGAAGAAAATTCTAGAAATTTCAATTTTTTATATGTTTTTCGAATGTTGTAGCTATGCGTGTTCGGGTATATATACTGCAGTAATCGGCAGCGGTAATCAGTACCGAGAATACCGACTGTGCACTTTCGTCTACTTGTTTTCAAATATATTTCTTTACTTTACTGTCGAGTCCTAGTGCTTACCTACGCTCCGACACTCGTATACAACATCGATCAAGTGGCGCACTGAGTAGGATCCTGGTCAATACCCTACAAGAACCGAACCACTCCGGATTGAAAAGGATCATGGCAATCGTGGCGGAACTCAGCGAATTGGTCAAGCTGATGAGTCAACAACTCCAGATGCAACAGCAGCACATCACAGCATTGGATCGTCAGCGAAAGGAAGATCAACAAAGGATGAAACAGCAGCAACAACGGATGGAACATCGGGTTCTGCAGCTACGTCAGGCTACTACCTTAGGAGCAAGCCTGAACACCAACGTCACACCGGCTGCTGCAACTCTAACGTTCGCTCCATTCGATTCAACTCCTGAGCTGTGGACCAACTATTAAGCCCGGTGCTGCAGTCAACTCTGTTCCAGACGTCAAAGCCTCAAGTTTTCCGAACCAATCAGTCCGCCACCACTTACAAACTGTTGGCTAACCTGGCTAGTCAATAGTCACCGCCGAAAGACATCAACGATCTCACCATGGCCGAAGTCGTCAACTTTATGAAGAAGTAATTTGATCCCAAGCGCTTCACTATCCGGGAACGATTCAAGTTCTGGAGTGACATGAAAGGCAAGCCTGGTGAAACCATCCAAGAACTCGCGGCCTGTATCCGCCAAGACGTGCGACTTCCGTCCATCAAAAACCCACAAGACGAAGCTTTTCGGACCATATTCATCTGCCCCGTCAACAATGAAGCAGTGCTGAAGGCTCTCTTTCAGCTCAAGGACGATGAACTGCATTTCGCTAAGGCCATTTCGATCGCTGTGGAGACTGAAGACGCCGCCACAGTAGCCAAAGAAAAGGCGGGTGGGGTGCTCTTAAACCGGTTAACAAGATGAAAAAGCAGGTATCTCCGCCCAAGGCGACCAAGAAGAAGACGAACGACGACGTGCCAGCTCCCAAGAAAAACTGCTACCGTTGCTACTGCTACCATAGAAGGACCACATGGCTAACCAATACCGGTTCATCGACACTCTCTTAACTACTGCAACGTCAAGGGACATCTGGAAGCCGTCTGCCGTAAGAAACTTCGGGATCAAACCTCAACAAAGAAGAAATCGGTGAACAAGATCGTACCTGTTCGCACGCTCAAGACTTGGTGTCGAAGATGGAAGTACCTCTCGAAATCATTGAAATACATGCATTGTGTAATTGGATACCGTATCCTCTGTAACATGCTGACCAAGAAACAATGGGAATACGTGGGATCTCCAACCCTGAACAAGCAATCTACGAGGTTCGTTTTAGCAAGCAAGCATGACATACCCGTACTTGTTACGTTCGTAGGATCAGTTTCGGCTCCTGGTTCCTCTGAATTCCAACAAGTCGAATTCGTCGTCGCCGATGTACCTGACCGCAGTCCCCTGGCCGATCCGCCATTCAACAGTTGGGAATTTCTGCCGACATGTACCTTACCGAATCCTGCCACGCTGGTTTCACCCACCGCAAGGAAGAATGCCAGAATCTTTGCCATCATTACCCTGATCTATGGAAACCTGAAATTGGGTGTCCGAAAGTCGTGGAACTGGAGGTGCAATTAAAGGTAAACGCCGAGCCGATATTCTGCAAAGCTCGACCAGTGCCAATTACGCTGCAGAAAGACCTGACCAAAGCAATAAAGAATGGTATTGCCAAAGAAAAAGAAAAGAAATATGAGAACCAATTCAATTCACCGATTATGGCACTCCCGTAGTACCTGTCAAGAAAACGCATGGCCTGGCCAAGAGAAGGCTAAAATACATGTTTGCGGTGACTATTCCAGTTCGGTTAACCCGCAACTTCAACCCAACCGTCACCGCTTATTACTTCCGGAGGAGCTCATGCAAAAGCTCGGGTGGATATTGCTTTACAACGATCGATTTGGCTGACGCCTACAATCAGATCAACTTGGGCCCAAAAATTCGTCGACGCCTGGCTCTGAACACTCGCGTAGGAATCTTGCTTTCAGATTCATCTGCCGTTTGGTATGAAGTCTGCGCCTGGCTACTTTCAGCAAGTAATGGATCTTAACTTACTCAAGATCTCCTTAGTGTGGTCATCTACCTGGACGACATTCTGGTTGGAGGAAAGTCCACCCAAGAACACAAAGAAAATCTTCTACAGCGTTCCGACAAGAAAAGTGTCGCTTTGCTTAACCCTGGATTGTATAGGTGCGATACATTCTTTCAAGCGAAGGAATTGGCGAAAGACCAAGCGTCAACGACGTCTTGAAAATGCCGGAACCGAACGATGCCTCAACCCTCCGATCACTCCTTTTGTCTGTCCAGTTGTATGCAAAGTTCCTGCCGCCTGACTTCGCAACGATTGCGGAACCGCTCTACCACCTGACCAGGAAGAATTCTACGTGGATCTGAAAGGAACCGGAGAACATATTCCAAAAATTAAAGGAAGTCTTGTCGACAGACGACATCCTGGTTCACTTAGATAAAACGCTGCCGTTGGGAATATCCTGCGTTGCAGCAAATGTTGGAGTTGAAGCTTTACTGTTTCACCGTTTCCCCGATTGAAGAGAACGCCCAATTGCCAACACATCCAAGATCCCATCAGAATGCCTGCGAAAGTACAGCCAAATCCAGAAGAAAGATCTGGCTATCGTTTTCGGTACGAAGAAGTTCCACCAGTGCATCTACGGACGATCGTTCACACTGGTTACGGTCCACAGGCCACTGATCGCAAAGTCCGACCAGAAAAGGACACACCAACATTGGCAGCAAACAGATTAGCACGATGGGCCTTGCTTCTCAGTCAATTCAACTAGTTCATCGAATACCGGAAAACCTCAGACTCATACCATGGCAACGCAGACGCCCTGAGTCGACTACTGTCTTGCCCGGACGCTAATTTCGATGCGGACGAAAATGGCGAAGTTGCTGTGATGGTCTGCGCGATAGAAAACGTCAATAACAAAGTGACTCCGATAGATCAACAACCGCTCGCCCGTGAATCACCCAAGGATCCAATTATCGCTTTAGTCATGCGATTTACTCGCGAAGGCTGGCCACGTCAGGAGAGTGGTGAAGGTACAGAGATACATCGATACCGGCAGATCAAAGACCAGCTTGGCCTATACAATGGGTGCTTCATCCTTGGGACCGCGTTGTGATACCAGCCACTTTCCGAAAACACGTTTTGGATCTCCTACACTTAGGACCCTTTTGGCATGCAGCGTATGAAGAACCTTCCTCGAACCGCTGTCTACTGGCCGAACGCCTTATCCGAACCTTGAAGCAGGCCATGAGGAACTCACAGCTTTCCCCGAAGAAAGCCGTACAAGAGTTCCTGAGACAATACCGGCGGACCCCGAGTTTACACTGATATTCCCGAATGAACTCCCCAAATCCCGACAGCTCCGAACCAAGATTGATAGCCTAGTTTCTTTTCCGGCACATCTCGCCCAAATCAAACAAGCCAAAGATGCTGCAATATCTCAACCAGATGAAGTCTCCAAGATGATCCGAACGTTTGAAGTTGGAAATCCTGTCTATGCGCTGAACTATGGCCCCCGACACGACCGACATCCGCGATGCGTGCCAGCCTTCGTCAAGAAGCGAAAAGGAGCCCGCACCTTCAACGCAAAAGTTACTCTCCGCCGCCCAAGCTAGCAGCGACACCAGGAACAACTCCAACCACGCTACCCCACTATCGAACATGACGAGAATGGAGAACTTCCCAAATACCCAATCTAGAGTCAGAACACCCATCAGCCCAGAATGACATTGCAATGGAACCGGTGGACACTCCTGAAGCTGCCGAAGCATCTCCGATGGAACGACCAGCAGCACTTGCGACATCCGCGCACGGTCCAACGAATCCAAGACGATCCAAGCGGCCTGCAATCCTAAAAGGCACTGTTCGCTTTCACGGTGAGCCATAGGCTGAACGGGGAGGCGTCATGGCGAAGCCGTTTCCAGATTATTTTATGAAAACATTGTAGAGGATCAATTTGTTCTCGAAATTTCCATGCTGATGTTGTTTACAGCACTCACCGACGAATTTTCTCGAAATTTCAATTTGTTTATATGTTTTTCGAATGTTGTAGCTATGTTTCTGTTCGGTATATATACTGCTGCGCAGCAGCGGTAATCATTGTATCATGAGTACAGAGAGTACCGATTGTGCATTTCCGTCTACTTGTTTTCAAATAAATCTCTTTACTTTACTCTCAAGTCCTTGTGCCTACCTACGCTCCAATCCTCGGATCCAACAGTAATATCGTTCGTTTATAAACTAACGTTACAACTTTAGTTTGCGTTTACATTCGTCCAGAAATGAACGCAAAAAACCGGTCATATACATAACAATGTTCGTTTGTGTTTACGTTCATTTGCGTTTACGTTCGTTCACATGATGGTTAGGTTAAAGTTAGAAAAATTCTCTGTCAACAAAATAATTATTGTGAATTCTGAATCAAAGGCAAAGTTATGACCAAGCAGTGTGATAATACGGTTAAGCTCTGAAAAAAACGCAAAATTTTCGCCAAAAATTCGCGAATTGCAATTTTGAACATCACGTCAATTTTTTGCGAACTGTTCGCCACCGATTCGACAAGAATTTCAACATTCTGTCGTACGCTGTTCGTTCAAGCCTCGGTTTTTACTTCTGGCATATACAGTACCATGGTCACTATATACAGCCGGAATCTTGAAACGCTCTTCAGCGTTGCATAAAACAAAGATTATTTAATCAGCCAAACCAATTGTGCAAACAACAATATTTCGCTAAATAACACCGCTAACCGATTGAGATGGTATTGGTCTCGTTGAATTGAGATTGATTACCGACCGTACGCGAACCAACTTCATCTTGTACAATATCCATCATAGAATTAGAACGAGACAAGACATCCGTTTGACCTTTGTCAGCGCAGCTGCTGATGTTTCCGTTAGACAGTCGAATCTCACCAGTAATCGACATGACATCATTAACAATCGTCGTCGAGTTTTTACCGCCTTCGCATTCGATATCATTGCCGCAGCTGGCGTACAATTGTTCGATACAGTTAAAATCGCTGTACCAGTTGATGTCATGTTTGAGCGGAAATTTGCGTCGAAATTCAGATACGATCGTTTGTCGTTGCTAAAATCAAACTGTACAATACCAGTCAGGTTTCAAACGAACAGACTTCGAGAGAACATCGAATTTTTCTCGAACAATTTCAGACAGATCAATTTTTTGGAACATTTATTTCTATAATATTAACAGATTTTTTTTATAATTTGCATTTTTCATTTAAAAATTCGATCATATTTAACAAGAACGATCGAACAAGGGGAAATACGTGCAAGTACACCTTCCAAACCAACAATATTGTTTTCCACGAACGTCAAACACGCGTCGAATGATTATCCAGCAAGTCTCGAGCGGATATCGACTGAGCAGCAAAAATTTCTGACCGTGACTGCAAACGAAATGAATAATCGAAATTCGCTTTTTAACCAACGGATCATCCATATTATACATATACCGAATAATGTAGACCATTGTTCTCAACATGTGATGTAAGGCAAAATTTAAATTAATCTTTCCATGTAACTTGATTTTTAGCTATGTAAAACCGATATTGACCCATGTCACGCCAAACTTTTGGCACAGAACGGGAATCTCGGGACACCCATTTCAAACAAAATGAAACCGAAATTGAGACGAACCAATGCACTGTCCAAGCAGTTATGGGCAGCGCAAAAAATATCAAAAAGTAGACACAGTTCGAAAACGAATCAAAAAAAATTATTACAAAGCTGTAGAATCAAGTTGCCTGAAATGGTTGTCGCATTTCGACAAATGGCTCACTCGAAATTTCAAAAGTTGTAAAACTGATGATGAAATTTATTCCACTTTAGAACGAATTCTTTTGCAGCGAGTCGCAAGCGAGTTTTCTGTTTGTTAAATAGTTAATTTCAATAATATTGTTTTAGTCTGATTCAGACCATTGTTGTGGTAAATTATTATGTCGCAACCAATTAAAAGCCTGGATTTCTAAATTAAGAAATTTACATTTTGTAATATCTTAGAAACTCTGAATTCATTAAGCATAACATAAAATCAGACACTATTTTAACACTACATCATTCTGTGGATATAAGTAAACTAAGTCGCATAAGTATAAGCAATATATTTGGTCAGAGGTGTCGCATCAAGACCGTTCAGAATCCACTCATCCCCAGCTATTAATCTGCTAATCAACACATTTTGTGAGTGATGCCGTTTTAAAACGATGATTTAAATTTATATAATATTCGAAAAAAGTTAAATTTTCACTTTTCCTAAGCTAATTGTATGATGGAGATTAACGATCAGACTATTTTAACTACCTTTAATGTTTATTGCTTTACTGCTTTTATGGTTATGCAATTGTCGTAATGTCACGTTATATCACACCAAAATATTGGTTCCAAAAATAGTGAAAATTTAAACATTTTTCTATTTAGTTGCATGCAGAAGGCTAGAACGGGTCTGTATGTTGCAGCGTTGCTGATTAATGGAAGCGATGCTGTTTTGTGTCGTGTGTATCCACTAAAACAAGCGCTTGTAGTTTATATCGTGAAAATAGAAATTCTAATTTTTCTTGAAAATTCGAGATTTGTACATTTCTGAAAGTTTTAGTTTTTGGTAATTGCGAGAAGCAATAAAGTGTTCGATGGCTTTTAAATGTGCTGAAAATTACCGCTACATTGTTCTTGATGTATGGTGATGTAATATTTGCTGTATGCACATTTAAAGAAGCTTATGAAAAGCAATTTGGGACGTTAGAATAGGAAAACGTAGGCTAATTTTTTGTTTCATTTAGAACGTTCTGCGTGGGTAGGGAAGCTGTGGAAAAGATTTTCTATGTCGCTAATACGTGTCGAAATGTGCATAACATTAACGCAAGTGTATTCCAATAGTTGGTTGCAATCGGGTGGGCGAAGTTTCTCCATCATCTGTGAGTTTACCAGTGAAACAGTCTTTTGTGTTTATTTCATAAATTTAGCTTGAGTTTTTGCCTGTACACTGTTGGGAATTTCTCCACCGGGACGTATATCTTATATCATACGCATCTAAAGTTAGTTATTATGAACTTGTTAACATGCAAGAAGCAACGACAATGCCATAAAATTAGAATCCAGTTCCTAATATTCAAAAGATACTAGGTTGCGGAAATAATGCTGAGAGAATTGTACAGCCCACAACGAACGAACATAATACTGGGGCTAGCTTCTCCTTATCTCTTCAGGGCCAACTATCTTTGCGTTCGCATAGGGTCTCCCAGTTTATGCACAAGCTACCTCCATATATTTCCCCCAGATAGTTTTGAGTACGGCTAAAAACAGTAACTCTATCGAGATTGCAGAATGTAGTGAAGCAAGGTACACCTACCCCTTTTGTGTGCATAGCCAATCAGGTTTCGATAGCATGCGTCTAAATGCTATATGTGAATATCACACAATACCGCACATGTTATAACAAACTAACACCGGAAATATGTTCCCCACGCCTCAAAACCCCCAAGTGCAAGCTATCAGGCTCCCAGGACGTAACAGTAAAATTAGGAATGTTGGGTCGATTAATCGTCGTGGTGCCATACCCCGTACCCATAGAACCATGGGTCACAGAGAAGAACCAACATCGTCAATGAGTTTCCCATGCCCGAAAACCCCCAAGCGAAACTTTTCAGCCGCCCAGGTCGTCAAAACAATTTTTATTTAGAATTTTGGGGAATAATTGGGGCACCATACCTCAAACCCCATAACTCTAGCACCGGAGCGTTAATCGAAAAACAAAAATGAGGCATCGGCATTTATCATATAACTATGAAGTAAAACCATCCAGAGAAAAAAATTCGAAAGCTAAGATAAAAATAATTTTGCTTCCGTGAAAGGCACTAAAATTGGGTGAAAACCCCTCATTTTGACCTCTGAACCCGAACCATGGGGCGTCATACCCCCGTACCAGAAATGCATGGGTGACACAGCAAAACCCAGCACTGGTAATGAGTTTTCCATGCCTCACAACCCCCAGGTAAAACCTATCAACCGCCCAAAACGCCAGAACAAATTTTCAAATTTTGGGTCAAGGAACCCATACCCCCGTACCTTAAACCCCATAAATCCAGAACCAGATACTTAATCGAAAAACTAAAAACAGGCATCGGCATTTATCATTTTACTATGAAATAAAACCATCCAGAGAAAAAAATTCGAAAGATATCCTTGCTTCCGTGAAGGGTACTAAAATGGTGCAAAATGGGACAAAAACCCATATTTTAACCCCTGACCCCGGAACCGCAGCCCAAATCAAAAAACAAATCGACTATACAGGTTCGACTGAGCCCAAGATCGTGAAAATCGGTTAACTCGTTCCCTAGTTGTGGCCGATCACAAACACAGACGGAATTTAATCTCCACTATATTTCACTACGTTCTGATTACTAATTTACCTTAACTGAGAAAATATTCTAATTTCTCCTATTTTGTCGACAATATTTCCAAATTTGTAACTGCGGACCTAAAAACCGCTAAAATGTTCCTTTTTAAGTATCCTTAGTTGTTGAATTACACAAATTTAATGTTTTGTACAGTTATAGTACATTAAGTTCCCCCGGTTCTGCTTAGAAATTTCCAGACGAGTTTGAGCATACGAAGATGAACAACCGAGATCGCCCAAGATGCAGTCCCAGCCAAAAATGACTGCAATCGAAAACGATCGAAATCCAACGAAATCACAATCGATAGAAATTTCGTCCATTCGAAATTAACCCAAATTTTATAAATTTCCAATATATTTAATTGTGCCAAAATCGAAATCGTTGGAAATGTCGTTTCATTGATACGATTCTCATTTCGTTTACAATAAATAGATCACAGTTTCAATCGATTACGTATTTCTGGTTGCAACTATATTTCAGTTTCCTTGTTCAGAGCTTGAAAGCCCCCACATCCCGCCCAGGTACAATTATGGTAATTTGAAAATGCTAGTGGTGTGAAATAATTCTGTCTAGATCTTTACCGATTCAGGTAGTATTTGCAGACCAATTTAAATGTAACCGGAATACATAACACTCTGTTTTTCATTATCTTTTCCATATACCCGGAAAAAGAGAAAAATAACCACATAAAAATGTTCATTCTCGATACCGAAAGGCCAGGCCAAATAGTGCAAAACTCGCTAGCGAACAGAGGGAAACACAAGGCGAATGAATTATCGTACCGCACCAATTACTGTAACAGCACAGTGGTACATGCAAGTAACCTACCCGACTTTGCAACGTTACCAACTACCCACCTACACCGAGACTGCATTAAGCTTGAAGGGCTTGATTTAAAGCAACCCAGGCCAAAAAAATTTTTAATCGCTCTAATTTTACTCATTTTCAATTAAAAGCCAATTTTGCAAAAAGAAAACGCACATTTTTCAGTTTAGAAAATCCCAGTCTGCGTAACCTGCGAAATGTATTACACTGTTGTATAAAAGTCGGTGCAACAATATGTCCCCTGTCACTTTCCAATTAGGTGGTCTAAAATACATAGATAGCTTTGCAAGTAATATGCATGAGTCCTATTTTTAAGATACTAAAACATTTTATTTACTCATACCCAGCGGTTTGAATAATTGACTGTAACAGTAAATCTGTCGATATTTGATGAGACTGCCGCTGATTATTTTTGGGTTGATCGCTTTATCTCACCGTCCACAGCTGTATAAGCATTTGAAATTCTACGGTATTAACACAATAAATATATACAACTATACACAGATACACTATCATAATATTGGTTTAAGCAGTGATTTACGTGATCGTGTAATATTTTGAGCTGCTTCAAAAAGCCACTATTCGGATTGACAATACGTCGTGCTGAGCGAACGCAACGAATTGCAACAGCCGGATCAACATTTGCGACAATCATAATATAAGCGATGACAAGCGTTGCACTTCGGCTAATTCCGGCCATACAATGAACAAGTACAGCGTCTGGAACATAAATAATAACTACATTATATCACGATAAGAATAATCTGAGAACAAAACGCGATTTAAGCAAAACATCGGTCCGTCACTTGTGCAAAATTATACAACCTGGTTTGAAAGGATATGAGACCTAGCTGATTCCTTTTAAGGAAGCGGTCAACAAATTGTATTGATAAGCAGAGTGATTGATGAAGAGTACGACATTAAGACAATTTTCTTTATCAATTATTATGCCGAGCACCAATTTCAGTCTAACACCATTATGTTTACTTACTTTTATATACTTTTGACCACGTGCAAATTATTTCTTTCCAGCGGAACACCGCGAATCATGGCTCTCCAATGTTGACGATTTACTGCAGTTTCGCCTATTTCAGTTTTCAAATTGAACTATTGCGTCCGCAGAAATAAGGATGACGAGCATAGCGCTCAGTATCCGATTTAAATGACCTGCTCCAGTCTTACAAACACCATTACCCGGCCGTTTCCAACCAATCATGGCTTCGCAGAAGAATGCGTTACATTTTCTATACGAAGAACATGGCCAAGCCATTGAGACTTGCGTTACGATCGTGTGCAAAAAGCAGAGTGAACATAACGCTCACGGATATCAGCATTACGGATCCGGTCGGTATGAAGTATGTTCAGCCACCTCCGCCAACATTTAATTTCAAACATACACAGCATTTTGACGTTACCAGAAAGCTATTGCCAGGTTTCACATCAATACAGGAGGATTGAACAAATGCAGGAAATGTAAATACGGGACTTGACTCCAACTGACATGTCGTGATGCTTGAACAGTCTTGCGTACAGATTGTTGTTGCAGGCATACAGAGCTTTTGAAATGTGTGAGCATATTTCCGTAGTGGCCGTGCCTTGACCATCTATTGCACTCCCAAGATATTTCAACGACTAAAAATGTCCAGTGCTTCGCGATCCAGTACCACATGAGGAGTAACCGAAGTACAGTACTCGCCAAAAATGTCGGTCGCATTTTTAGAGATTTCGAAACTATTTTGAATTAATAGTAAATTCTGTTTTAGAATAAATTTATTTCAAGCAAGTCGTGAGCGAGCGACAGTCATTTTTGGCGGGTACTTTACACCACGCTGACTGTAGCGAGACCGACGGATGTAGCGAAATCGAATAATAGCTGA
>JASANE010010538.1:0-27641 GCA_030248225.1 Trileptium ribeirensis
AGTACTCGTCGTCTTTTGTATAAATTTCTGTGCCCGACAAGTTTCTAGTCAAATCAAAATAAGCTATTTTATGTTCACGAACAAATCATTAGGTGTGAGTAGTATCTGATAAATTATAGGGCAGTCCCGTTTATGACGTCATTGTTTCGTTAAATTTGTTCGCGAAGATACACGAATCTTAAAAGCTAATAAGCGTTATTGACCTATCATTGGGTGATAGGGAAATGATTTTTTATTCGCTGACTGCAAATTTCCAATTCTGTGTTAGCGACGACCAGAATCGAATTTTAGATTTGTTCCGTAACAGTGGTTGAGGATCCCACATGGAGCATCACAGAATAGAATGGTCATTGGATTCTTATGTTTAGACGCGCATTATATTCTTAAGATACGCATGGCGCGATGTAATTGTTTTTGTTTTTTAACTACTGAACAAAAATTTAGGTTTGCCTTTAGGGGTGCAGAATTTTTCTTGTTTTTGATATTTTAGTGTGTGAAATAACTATCGAATGAAGTGGGAGAATATGGTAAAAATTTTCTTTTTACAGGGGTTCGATGATTTACATGTTTTCGATATTTTAGTGAACGAAGTAACAACTTTCTAATTGGGTTCAGTGTTCCACTTGCTTTCAGTCTTTTAGTGCGTGAAATACCAAAGGACATTGTTTGACCTGAAAAGCATTTTCTAACTTTTATAACTAACGGGAAAATTGAACAGACAAATATGATTTTTCAAGGTGATTTTTACGATGACACTAAATATAGTTTTCAAATGTTACATCCAGGGATTTCTTTTTCCAATTCCCGTTAAGAGAATTTTTCCTAATTTGTAATTATTGTATGTCATAGTTTACCCACGACTATTTCTTTTTCCGCAGGACGCCAACACTGCAAAAACTGACGTAGGCAACAGGTCTTGTTCTGGCGAAGATTTAGTTGACGGTGGTGCTGTTTTGAATTGGAATCCGTTTTCGACCGCTACATCTATAGCCACTACTAACGACGTAACTGACACAGGAGCAGTAGCGACGGCAGTACTAGCAACACAACCATCAGTAACCTCCGCGAGACCTCCAGGGGCGAAGAGTCCGGCCCGACCGCCACAAACTGCGGGTTCTCGACAAAATAATCGACAGTTTTCATCCGATAATTTACTGGCCGTATCGGTGCAAAATACTCACGATTCGTCAGCGAATATGGGCAATATGTCTGCACCCGTTCAGAATTCTCAGTCAGCATCGGGTCCTGCTCTGGCTAACTTGCTCGTTCTTCCAGTACCTGGCCCGTCGCAGCAATCTGTACCATTGGTTAGCAGTGGGGGTGGTCCTCCACCTCCAGTACCTCGGCGGAAACAGCCTTTGGTGCCAGTCCAAGCGTCTACAGGTGAAACTAGCTTGAGCGCTTCGTCGACGGATCCTTTGTCGCCACAATTGGCTAAAAGGTGAACATTAACATTTTTTCGAGTAATGTAATGTTTGGTTGGGCGTTACGATATATTTTGCAACGCTTGCTTTATTAGCAGCGCTTTCTGTGTATATTTATAGTATAAGAATGATACAAAAAATTTTAACTGACCTTAGCACATTGTTTTCATGTTTTTACTTTAGTATTCCATCGCGTTTGTAAGGCATTCTTTTCGTACAGTATCATTTTGGTGTTTTTAAGATCGAAATCAAAATCAACAACTGTGCCAGTTGCTGCATCGAGTGCTAAACAGTCGTCGCATGTCACTGCAGACAAACCAAAACTAGGTTAGCTTAGGATTTTTGTTATAGTTTTGATGTATTGAAACTAGCCACTTGCATGTCAAGGAAACCTAAACGGTGTGTCGAATCTGCGTTAAAATTTTCTGATGTTTTAAGTGTATGAAGTATTGGAGTTACTATGAGGTTTTTCTTATTTATATTTGATAACATATACTGAAACTTTTAATCTTACGCAAATATAATACATGTACGTAGTGAATATGTTTATATTATTCTATTACTTCTCACTAGGGTGATCAGTTTTTTACATAATATGTAATGTTTATAGACTATAACATCAACAACAATAATATCAACATGTATATTTTATATGTTATACACCGTATCTACCTGCCTAAAATATTTAACAATAAGGAGATTCAAAAATACACGGTATGAGCTATGTATGTAGTTATTCGAAATTTATTTGACCAAGAATTGAACAGCAGGCAGTGCGAACACTGTGCGAGCAACGATTGTTTCTGGCGAGTACTGTAATTCATTTAGACAGAGTCGCTAATTAGGCTAAAATTAGAAGAACGGATACTGAATGTTAACGACTTCTATTCGATTAAATACTGTACATAATTGGCCTTTGTCTCCACAGACGGGGCCCACAGGATGTTGGAGTTCCCCAAGATTTCCGTAGCTTCTCCTAGTCATGTTTTACAGATAAATTGGGGCTTATCCCCAAGATACACCCCAGGATCCATCATGTCTTTTAAGGAAGAAACTAAACAGTGTTAACTGCAAACTATTAAACTAAACTTCATACCAATACTTGTACTAATATTAGTCATGACCAAATTCTGGGTGAAATGCAGCACGGCCTGCTGAAAAACGCATTTTCAGTAAACATACTGTAAAAACGCCAGCATATATGTTGTAAAGGCATGGGATATGGGAAACACGATAAAAAATCGACAATGGCACGAACGTAACCACAAAATTATCCAGAACGTAGTGAAACGTAGTGGAGATTGTGTGTTTCAGGTTTGAAATCTTTTCAATTCCGTCTGTATGTGTGATTGGCCATAACTAATGAATGACTTAACCGATTTTCATGATCTTGGGCTCATTCGAACCAGCATGGCCGACTAACCGTGTACATCTCCGAACGTTTTTGATTTGGGGTCTGGTTCAGGGGTCAACATGTAGCTTCTTTGCCTCATTTTACCCCATTTTAGTACCCTTCACGGAAGCAAGGTTATTTTTATCTTACCTTTCGAATTTTTTCTCTGGTTGGTTTTATGTCATAGTAAAATGATAAATTCCGATGCCCTTTTTTCAATTAAGGCTCTGGTTCTAGAGTTATGGGGCTTGAGGTATGGTGCCCCAATGGTTCCTCGACCCAAAATTCGAAAATTTGTTCTGACGTCCTGGGCGTCTGAAAAGTTTCACTTAGGTGTTTTCATGGGAAACTCATTGTTGGTGTTGGTTTTGTTCTATGACCCATGGTTCCATGGATTCGGGGTTATGACGCCCCATGGTTCGGGGTCAGAGGTCAAAACGAGGGTTTTTCTACTACATTTTAGTACCCTTCACGGAAGCAAGGTTATTTTTACTTCCGAATTTTTTCTCTGGTTGGTTTTATTTCATAGTAAAATGACAAATGCCGATGTCTCTGTGTATGTTTTTCGATTAAGGTTCTAGTTCTAGATTTAAGGGGTTTGAGGTATGGTGCCCCAATGGTTCTTACCCAAAATTCGAAAATTTGTGCTGACGTATTGGGCGGCTGAAAAGTCACCTGCGGGTTTTCGGGTATGGGAAGCTCGTTCCTGGGGCTGGTTTAGCTCTGTGACCCATAGTTCTATGGGTACGGAGGTATGACGCCCCATGGTTCGGGGTCAGAGGTCAAAACGAGGGTTTTTTACATTTTAGTACCCTTCACGGAAGCAAGGTTATTTTTATCTTAACTTTCGAATTTTTTTCTCTGGTTGCTTTTATTTCATAGTAAAATCATAAACACCGACGCCTCTTTTTTGTTTTTCAATTAAGGCTCTGGTTCTAGAGGTATGTGGTTTGAGGTATGGTGCCCCAATGGTTCCTCGACCTAAAATTCTAAAATTTGTTCTGACGTCCTGGGCAGCTGAAAAGTTTCACTTAGATGTTTTCGGGCATGGAAAATTCGTTGCTGGTGTTGGTTTTGTTCTGTGACCCATGGTTCCATGGATTCGGGGGTATGGCGGCCCCATGGTTCAGCGACCCAAAATTCCAAATTTTATGGTGACGTTTTGGGAGGCTGATAACTTGCACTGGGGATTTTCGGGCATGGGAAACTTATTGCCGGTGTTAGTTTTGTTCTAACTTGTTGGTATTGTGTGATACGTACATATAGCACATGCTTCACTACGTTCTGCAATCTCGATAGAGTTACTAGTAATATGACCCGTCATGATTGTTTTGTATATACATCGGGTTTCATGTAACTGCGATTAGATAAAAACAAAATTAGTCGCATAATTACAAATTGTCTTAAAAGCTTCTATTACAACGATGGTAGTACGTGGAAACAATTTTTACTTTTGGACACGAACAAGTTTTAAATTGATTTCTTTTCTTGCCATACTTATTTTTCAAGTGTATTCTTTTTTGAAAAGTTCCATAATATACCACTCACTTATCTTGGTTCCGGGATTTAAAATAATGTCAATGTTCACATTGCTTTGCTATATTTTTGTTGACCCTACATTCTAGAAACTTCTCAACAACTATTGTTGACAAGGCAACACACACATAGTAACAGAACTAGTCGTTCGAACAATAATTTTGCTCAATCGAATCATGCAACAACGGGACCATCTGGAGGTTTATCAGACGTTAAACAAGGTACAGCAACTGATTTGACAATCGACGAAACGAGCTATCAGAATATTGGCGATGGTGCGAACGTAGACGATGACAGCTCAAGAACCGGAGGTAAACCATAATTTCGACTTATTTTACAGTAAAAGTTACAAACAAGATTTGTAAGAGGAGATATGGGTAAAGACTTCGTTTTGAGAAAAATATGCCGACATAATACGCCAAGTATATAAACCGTAAATTCTACCGCTCCAGCCATTGGACATATACTCCACGATATTGCAAAAGCCAAAATAATGTGCGGCGCTACACACGACACTACTTAATTGTCCGAACATTACACGGTTCGCCTTCTCTAACTGTCAACATGCAGCTAACCATCAGAACCCAATATTTGTAACTACAAAACAAGATGTTGAGGAAGTTAAGCTTCCTTAACATCGGACTCCTCCGCGGAGCTCTCAGCCAAGCAGTCGCATTTGTTGTTGCTGTGCGGAATTTTATCATAGAAAGCGTGATATGAGGCAGAAATGATTGGCGAGTCGCCTGCCATGACACTATCAATGTCATTCTTTTTCTCTATCGAGATCGGCAGGTTCGCTTTGTATAAATTTACAATTGTAAAATATGGTGAGTAGACAGCTCATTCTTTTAGGATTTAGATCAATCTCTTGAAACGCCACATCTGTTTGTATCGAATGATGTCGGGGTGCTTTTCAAATCTAAATGAACATATTTAACATATTATTTATTCCATTGGACGAGCTCACGGCATTATGAAAACGACTTTACATTATTTTGGCGGCATAAGATCGATAATCGGAGTCCTTCGCTTGTGTCATCTCATTGATGACGAACGGATTCTTCCGACGAGACATCTGGAGGACGGCCAATCATATCGGGTAAGCATAAATCGAAAAACCCTATTCTATTCTCGTTTCAGAATTCATATATATCCACATTGTTGAATTTCAGGGCGAGTGGTATTGTAGGCAGCAGTTCTGAAACATAAAATACTTCCGTCTAGAATTGCGCTTTTGACGGGATACCCAGCAATTAATGATATGAGATAACAGTCGTAATAATTCACGTATTCAAAATCAGAACATGAAATAAATGTACACGTGGCTAATGGTTTTTCACAGTTGATGCTCGGGAACAATATATGTGATAAATTGACATGGCCCCATGCTTTTATTGTATAAAACTAAATAGAATGCAGCCAATATGCTGTTTAGTGTATTGTAATTTATCCCAATATGTTTCGTTTTGGACTCAATTTTGCAAAATTTGTCCCACATCTCTTTTTTGCTTAATAGAGACTTTAAGAGCATAATGTGCTGCTCGTTCGATGTGTTTTCAAAGTTTGTTTCATTTTCATTCGAAAACATTCAAATTTTTTCCAGATCTATGCGTAATTTTAACGCGCCTTTGAGAAATTTGTTCGAAGTTCATTCGGACCTTTATTCAGGTGTATGGTAAGTTTTGGTCGATTCCTATTTGATATTCATTTGCAACGACACCTATGTCTACCGAGTACTGTACGTATGTGTTCGCCTGCTCAATGGCCTGTTTCTGCCGCTGAACTTCGGATAAAGTAATGACTATAATAAACTGTCAAAATTTTATATTGTTTCGTTACCGTGTCGATGATTTGTATACTTGTGTAAACATTTAATAAATAGATTCTTTAAAATAAAGATTAAATATATAAATAGATTCATCAATCATTAAATAAAGATGATTTACAAAGCCGTTTTAAGTACGCGTTTAGGGCGATTGTATAGGAAAAGGAGGCACTGTAAAATTGTTTGGTTAACAATAGGTATTGGCAGTTAGTTGTCATGTTTGCGTCTAGTATGGCGGTAGCGATAGTAGACATGGCTTTCCCACTGTCCTCGTGCTTAACAATAAACAAAGATGATACATAGTTGCTTTTAAAAGCACGTGTTTTAGGCGATTAAATTGATATCACCGTCATTGTCGTACTGTAATCAGAACGTAGTGAAACGTAGTGGAGATTGTGTGTTGCAGGGGTTAAATCTTTTAAATTCCGTGTGTGCGTGTGTGTCTGTGTGATCGGCCTTAATTCGAGAAAGCCTTAACCGATTTTCATGATCTTGGGCTCATTCGAACCGGCATAGTCGATTTACCGCGTACATTTCCGAGAATTGTCGATTTGGGGTCTGGTTCCAGGGTCAGGGGTCAAAATGTGGGTTTTGGCCCCATTTTACCCCATTTTAGTACCCTTCACGGAAGCAAGGTTATTTTTATCTTAACTATCGAATTTTTTCTCTGGATGATTTTATTTCATAGTAAAATGATAATTGCCGATACCTCTTCTTTATTTTTCGATTAAGGTTCCGGTTCTGGATTTATGGGGTTTGAGGTACGGAGTATGGCTCCCCAGTGGTTACTCGACCCAAAATTTGAAAATTTGTTCTGACTTCTTGGGCGGCTGGTAAGTTTTACCTGGGGGTATTCTGCCATGGGAAACTCATTGCCGGTGTCGGTTTTGCTCTGCGACCCATGGGTACGGGGTATGGCCCCCATGGTTGGGGGTCAGAGGTCAAAATGAGGGTTTTTAGTACCCTTCACGGAAGCAATGATATTTTTATCTTAACATTCGAATTTCTTTCTCTGGTTGGTTTTATTTTATAGTAAAATGATAATTGCCGATGCCTCTTTTTTGTTTTTTGATTAACGCTCTGCTTTTGGACTTATGGGGTTTGAGGTATGGCACCCTGATGGTTCCTCGTCCCAAAATTAGAAAATTTGTTCTGACGTCCTGGGTGGCTGAAAAGTTTGACTTGGGGGTTTTCGGGCATGGGAAACTCATTGCCGGTGTTTGTTTTGTTGTAACTTGTGCTGATATTGTGTGATATCCACATATAGCATATCGACAAATGCTATCGAGAGCTGATTTGATGTGCACGCAAAAGGTGTAGGCGTGGGTGTACCTATGCTTCACTACGTTCTGCAATCTCGATATAGTTACTACTTAGCTAAAGAAGAGACATGTATAGGAAAAGAAGGGACTGTAAAATTGTATGTTTAACATTAGGTATTAGCAGTTAGTTGTCATGGTGGTGTCTAGCATGGCGGTGGGGATAATAGACATGACTGTTTTTTTTACTTTCGGCACTAAGATGAACTACTATGTTTGTATTTAAAAATTGTAGCAAAAAATGTCGAAAATTAGGTATTATTATTCAGACAAACTAGTTGTGATGGAGCCTCCAGGAAGTGGCTCGTTTCATAATTTGAACCTATTTTAGTGAAATGACATATTTTAATTTTCCAGAATTTGGTTTTCAAACGAGTCGTTAACGGGCCAGCATCTTCACTACTTACCAAAAATGATTCGCTCGCTGGAGATTTATCCGGTACTCGCTCGAAAGCAATGCATTATGAAATAGAATTTTATTGGTTTTAGTACGTTAAAAATTTTGAGCGAACCGCTCGTGTTCCTCTCAAATCACTCACTCGAAATGTGACAATGATTTCCGGCGGGTACTGTGTTTTCAGTGAGTAATCAGAACCGAAATTGCCCGGAACCGAAAATGAAACCGGAACCTGGTCTTATAAATAGGGTAAACATAACATAAAAATACAAGGAAGTATAAATAAACGTCTTGTTTGTTGATGGTGAATGATGTATTTAACGTGTGAAACACAAATTTGTTCCATTGTTTTAAAAATTCATGGTCTTTTCCGTTTCCCGTTTTCTGTAACGAAATGATTCAGCTCAACGAGCCGGTTCAGAGAATATTCCTTTCGGACACATATGTTCAAAATTTTTTCGATTTTGTAATTTTTTGTGGTCTCCAGTAGTGCCAAAAATGTCTTTATAAATGTATATTTTCATGTATAATTCGAATCACATTGGTATGCTGAGTCTAATGAGGGTAAAATGAGTTGAGGACGGATAAGGAGTTCATTCCATATATATGACATTCGAAGCCTAATCTTATCATAGCCTAATTCAGGTGATTTTACCATCATTCGACTCAGTTTCTCAATTCTCTCTACATAAATATATATACATTTATGGGAATTTTTTTGGAATTTTTGGGTACACAGGGTTATTGTGTGCATACATTTTTGAGATGGTAAGATACAATGAATACAATCATACCTACGTCGAAAGCACTTAATTCTGGAGGTACTAAAGCCCAACGTCGTAAAATATTTTATTATAATTTTCTTGAAGAATGCTATTTATAAATTTCGGTTGTTTTCACTTAGGGTGCTTTTGCTAAGGTTATAACTAACAATTCCTAATCGATTAGACTAAAAATCCACCTGAATTTAATCGCAATTCAATTTCACCAACCTGCATTACGGAACCCGAAAGTAAACTGTTTTCGAAATTGCTCAGCCATTTGGGTTAGCCTCTGTCGGTCTGGAAAAATCGGAATCAAAATGCGCTAACATTCTCACGTGTAGTGGAATTAAATATAAAGAAACCCGACATTTATCGGAAAATTTGGCATTTTTGGACACTCCCACAATTCCCTCATTTAGCAAGTACGCCTCGCCGTTTACAAAATTTGTGCAGAAAAGCCACTAACATGTGCTATTTGTGTCTTTGATGGGTGCTCAGTTATTAATTTCGTATTAGGCGATGAACCCAGGCTAACCACTATCGCCTGTTTTCGTATCACCGGCAACTAACTAGTGTTGGACAGTTTTGAGCAAAATGAAATATTCGAAATTGCTTTATGTACAGCTTTCACGAGCCTATGAGAATTAGCAGGATATCAAGCAAGAACCGCTGCGCAATAGCGTAGCTAACAAATTCTGGTCTAAGCAGTACTTCAAAAATTATAAATATGCTAGCATTTGATTAACTAGCGTTATGACTCTGTTAATAAATTATAAACAGTTTCGTTCTGCTAGAGAAAAGGCTGTTGAGAAATCGAATAGCTAATCAAAGGTATCGAAGCGAACATAAATACACAAAATAATTTATTTTGTGCAAATAGCACCGAGAATAGTGCTGCACTTGTGTTATAGTTTGGTCACTAATTTTGATTAGTAAATGGAAAACTCTTATTACGAATTTCGCCATGCGGGTATCCAAAAAGGTAAAAGGGAAACTTCAATTCCGGCCAAATTTCGCCAAAACCGGAACCCGAATTTTGTCGCAACCGGAATTCAAGTTACTCCCTGTGTATTTCCGAATTATTATCCGATGCCAGTGTTAGTATTGCTGCATTTAATTTGTATTCCATACTTTGTACTGTGTGCCATATGAGTAGAAATAATTTGTCGCTTTTAGAATTCTTATAAAGGTTGCCATTGGAGTCCTGTAGTAGCTTCTGTGATTTAAGTAGCACTACAGTCGTCCGCAAAGTCACTCGGCTGTATAAGACTGAAACATCTACCAAGGTAGGTAACTAGGATTTTTCCAATTCTCGGCCACGTGTTCTTTGATGTGATGCGTCGGATAAACATTAGTGATGAAATGCACAATTAATTATTTACTTATGCTTGTTTGAAGCCGAACACAAAACTCGCAATTACGTAGAAACGGTTTCCTGATGTTTTTAGCGGTTGAACAGCTGTTTTTGTTGTAACTATGTGTCCTTAGCTGTATTTTTATAGATTGTTATTGATATGGCCCAGTGGCTTACTTGAAAGAGCGCGGGATTTTGGGTGTAAGAGTCTGGGCCGGCTCGTCCTTCCATAACTCATCTTTTCGAGCTTTCGGGGTCGGTAAACTGACTATCGCACTTGCGAAAATAACCCATTGCAGGTCGCCTTTGTTGCTAGAGTTAGTATTTTGGGCCTCGAGCAGCCCCAAAAGTTGCGAAACTGAGACTTCATCGCTTTGCACAACGGAAATTGCCACTTGTATTGTTATTGAAATTTAGGTGCCGATTGCTCAATGGAGCCGGTTTACGATTTAGACGCGCCTCCGAATGTGCCTCCGCCGCCTGTGCCGGTTAGCGCACCTTCATCGTCATCTTGTCCGACGTCGCTAAACACCAGTAACAACGTAGCTTTCTCTAGTACAGCCGAATCATCGTGCCACAACACAGTGGCGGTAGCAACATCAGTAGCAAGTACAGCGATAGAACATCAGTCGCATGTGCGATCAAGCAATCAACACAAACATCACCACGGGCGACAACATTCTCAACCCGTTACAAGCACAAACGGGCTAGGAACGGAGCTGCAATTGCGGCAACAACAAGGGAAACATAATCATCAACAGCAACAGAGAAATGGTCTCGCTGAGACTTCGGCGACGTCAGCGGCAAAACTAGTGCTGCAAAATCACATTATCTTTCCTCAACAGACGGATACCACACAACCACAACAGCAGAAACAGACGCAGAACAAGCAACAACTGCCGATAGCGGGACCCGCGGTAGTAACATACAAGAAAGCGAGCCATGCTTTAGCGGCAAGCCATAATGCGGCGCCGGCAAATGCTTTGTCAAGCGTAAACCGTCAGTATCGTATTCGTGAACACTCACCTCGAGATAATAAACAATTTGGCCGAAGTCGCTTGTTAGGGTCGACGGAACATTCTCTAGCTGCTCAAGTCCAATCGGAGCCGACTTATCGAAACATTGGTCCAGGAAGTCAAACAGATTTTGTCTTGGACAACAGCGTGATTGTTCCTGTGCTGAAAAAACATAGCGTACAACAGCCAGATAAAGCATCAACGCTTCCAACTGATTCCACGGCATCAGGTTCGGGTTGGACGCCCATGGTTTTATCCGCAAGGTATCCCATTGGCGGCTCAGTTGACATGCGACGACCTCCTCCACCTAACTGTGACCCACCTGAGTTGCCTTTACCCACAGCGTCGATTACAAATCATCGAAAATCTAACAGCTTGCGCGAGAAAAATAACAATCGAAGGGAGCACGGTGGAGTAGCTATTGTTGATGGTATCAGTCACAAGCAGCTGCAGGCTGGATCATCTGCTACATCCACTATAGCTGGAAACGGCGTTGTCCCCCTTGGGGGAAGTAGTATTGCGTTAAACCATATTTCGCTTCCAGAATCATCAAATATACTTCAAGGTCAGGAAGCGAAATCGGCCTCGCCGGTCGCCGTTGCTGCAGATGATGGGCGGTATCCTGGAATAAATGTCGCTCCTTCGATCAGTTCGCAACAGAATACGGAACCTGGTAGCGCATCGTATTATAATTTATCGGAACGATGCTATGAAAATATTACTATTGCTGCGGTGGCGGAGAAAAAATAAGCGATACAATCGACGAGATTTTGCACGGAAACAAACGAATAAGATAAGAGACAAGAGTTTACTTTCAGCAAACTAATATCAAGACAAAGCAAGATACGAAAACGTAAAACAACCTTTGTGGATTATTGGAACACTTTGCCTTTGCCATGCCAAAAATGAAGTACAATCGACTGAAATATCGTATGACATATGTGTGCTTATTTTTGTTATAAGTTTAAATATTATGTATGAGAAATACCGAATGTATAAGTTTTGTATTGGTTTTGTTTACATTCCGTATACCACTTGTACCCGACGATGTATTTGTTTTTTTACATGCTGTAAAATAGGCCAGTTATGCCCACTGCAACGCGGAGGCACTGAGAGGCAGAAGATGCTATCTCTGGACCCATTTGCATCGACTTTCATGTATTAATACATGTTCTATAAACAAAAGTCGGTGATAGTCGTCACCTATTGATATGAATATTTAAAGCTATTGTTTTGTGCTGGTTCTACAGCTGTAAATTTTGTCCGTCGCTGTAATTTTTTCGTCATAGTCGCCGCGATTGTTGCGTAGATGCAACTGATAATTAACGAAATACTATCTCAAGTGTTTTTAATGCCAAAGTCATGGTGCTAGGAGATGCCGAAACAATTTAAGTGGCACGTAAAATTTTTCTGCTGAAGCCTGTTTGGAAGGCACTGTCGTACGAAATTAGTTGAAGTGCCAATGTCTTGAGATAGGTATAATTAAATAACTGCACGTATTATGTGGGAACGGTTAGTTTTATAGTCTGATTTTATGTCGGATATATACATTTTTATGTAGTCATAACAAAATAATAATTGTTTCATCATCATTCATATTGTGATACCACAATAATCACAACTTTGTTACGCCAACTGTATCCATTTACAACAATCTATTCACGGAGGAAAGAAACTGAAATTTATTTTAAGCAATAAATGCTAAGGTATGCATGCTCTCAGCTTTGTTAACGGTTACGACATATATCAGGTTATATTTCAGGTGATAGTACTGTGACAAAAGGGCGGAATATAGTTAAGAAAATGCTTGTTTCTGGAAAATTGGTTGTTGAACAAAACTTAATTAACGTCCCATTAATATAACAAGATTATAAGTGATTGTGCTGTATAATTGGTGAAATTTTCTCGTAAAACAATCATGAAGAACATTTGCAACCCCAAAGAAAATTGGTGGATACAGCCTCTGTTTTCCTTTGGTTGATGAGCCGAAGAATGACTTCTTAATCGCGAAGGTAAAGTACATTAATACGACTGAGTGTCATACTTTTCTGCAAAATTATGCAGTCATGATAATGGTAATGTATTAGTGCAGTTTGTAAATATATATTTAATGAGATATGTCTTAAAATTTGATGTCTTGTTCCAAAACGTTGCGACAGTACACGTATTTAAAACTATAATGATTTTAAATTAGTTTTGTAAATTTGTCTTTTTGTTGTTAGAAGTAGGCTACGGCGTTATTGAAATATTGAAAAAATTATTTTTGGCACTGATATATTTTGTCATCAATATATTGAATTTAATTCTAAATTATAGCAGTTGAAAATAACCTGAATAATTATCCAGAAACGTAATTGTATAGGGCGAAAATAGTTTTAGGACATATAGTTGGTTTCACCAGATTCGTTAAGAAGCAATATAGACACATCACTTATTGGAAAATTTTATAAATTTTGTGTTTTTCAGTTTTTCAACCCTGATTCTGATTGATGATTCTTTTCGACAGCGAATAAATTTCACCTACTTACCCTTTCCTATATGATTTTTATAAGTAGTTATTGATTTTTGTTGTAATAACTATGTCCAGTGGTTTGCACTAGCAAATACTGAAAGTTGAACAAGCCTGAAAGTTCGTCTCACAACGGCATCTTTCCAAAGAGCATTCGAAATACTAAAGACATTATGTATTAGTAACAGCCGCATTCTGATCTGAACCGGCTTTAAAATTTCTCGGTAATAGCCGCTGAGCCAGTCAAGACCGTTCAAATTGCCACAGTGAATTTGCTATAGGTACAGAAGTATGCTTAATTTTTATATTACTATGGTGTGCATTGTTTTTGAAATACCATTTATTGCACTTATCTCGTTCACCAATCTGAGCTAAATGATAGGCTTATTTACGGTTTGAAAGTATAGTGACCCTATCCACCTTTGATTACAGGAGGAATGAAATAATCTATAATTTTGCTAAATTAATGTTATTTGGTACTTTCCAAAGTTAACCCAATGGTAATTTTTATTGTACATATAGATTTATATATTGTACTAATGCTTCACAATATAGAATGATTAACCTACATGATGCACGTGAATGAAAATACTCTGTAAAATTACGAATATGGATTATTGCTGATTTGTCTTAAAAGGTGAATTTGTTCAGTTCGTTTTATTAAGACTTAATGATGGGTTCTTGAGAATCGTTTGACACTTTTCGCTGTTACCATATAAACGCGACTCGCATGATACAGTCCATTGTGCCCGTATCCACGGGTTCAAGCCTTTACCTTCTTGGGGACTAAGGTGTCATCAATAAAAATATGTCCCGACCGCCTTTACGGTCTTGCTTGAGGTGTTCATGTTACAACCCCAAATATTTCCTGGACCGTCCAGGTTTTGAAAAAGTTAACATACCATTTCAAAAATGGGTCGTCGGAACAAATTTTTTCGAGAAACAATAACTCCCCGCAAACGTTGCTCATTATATCACCAGAAGGGTCGAAGCGATATGGATCTCATCGGGCGTGTCGTGTTTTATGATGATGAGTGGAAGTATCATACTTGTCTCAAGAAACCATCATGAACTCCGTACTGATGAATTTATATTAGTGAAACATATGTTAAACTGTATGGATATATTGTCACCAACACATTTCTATGTACGTACTTTTGAAAAAGTTATGTACAACTGATACTGTGCTGTTTGATGATGCTTAATTGTAATAATATATGCCGTGGAGATCGCAATCGAAGTTGGTTAGGTTCTGGTGGGGGCAAAATTTGTGGGGTTCGGGTAAGGGTTCTTAATATTTAGTTTGGGCTAACTGCACTGATTAGTAAATTTGTGCCACCTGAATTGAAAGGGCAGTAGCACCTGTAAACAATATGGGTCACGTCCTCGTCATGCAGACTGTGCAGTGCTCAATAAAATACTGACAAAGAACCTTGATACAGCGTAATTACGAGCCTTAATTACAATTTGTTGATAGCTGTTATTGGGTTATTATCGGGTAGGATTGAGATTTTTCAACCAAGCGTGGTTTCTGATATGCAGTACTCGCCAGAAATTGCTTGCGTTTCGGATGAATGAACATTGTATAGAAATCGAACAAAATTCAGCTATTAACGATTATGGCTCGAACAAATTTAAAAAGCGTGCAAAATTTCAAACGAAGTTCGATCATCTTTAGAGCAGCATTTAAAATTTCTCAAAAGAATGGCGCTCATTTATGGAAGGTACAACTGTACGTTTATAGCTCTCTATAGAATCGGTGGCTTGCACTGTTTTGGCCTTTTTTAAACAGTTTAGCTACCTACTTTGATCAGTCATCGGCAAAATAAATCGGTTCTTTCGTTGTGCAATGTTAAATCAACACCGATGACAGATGGAAGCCGGTGACTGACACCGGCAAAAACGTTGAGATTGATGTCTGAAAAGGGTCGGTACGGCAGCAGAAAAGGATTCTAAACATTTGGCAGGTGACCCTTCAGATAACAGCTGCGATGTACATGAACTGGTGGTGAGCATAGTAGCTTTACAGCTTAGTATTGGCTTTATTTTTTGTAGGTATAATTTTTATATCCTAAACAGTGGTCGTGGTCGTTAAATTGTGTCATAATTTCCGCACTTAAACTTCAGAGATCTTGTTCAGGAATTTTCTACGGAAAGATAAATTTTTTCATGAAATTTCATAATTTTATACGAAATATGTTTGAATTTTGTTCAACATTTGTTTGATATTCTTTCGCACGCTTTTATTAATTTATTCGATAACTGTTCGATGTTTGTTTGCGGATCTGACATTTGCTCGAAATTGGTCATTTTGGCGGACACTATCCTTAGTCGTACAGACACTAATGTTTCATGCAATCTATACACTATTTCGTACACGTCATATGACAAAACTAAAGCGTTGTGCTTCTTAATTTGTCCCCAAAACTTTATATCCCAAATAATTTAATAGTCACTGCCATAATTTCAGGGACTGAAACTTTGTTTGTAAACTTCAACTATAGTTATTTGCTAACGTGACTTGTCACAGGATACAATGTACTATACAATGCTATGTTATAAACGTTTGTACTACTATACGCTTGCGTTTATACGGGTTCGATAAACGCACATTTAAATTTTCTACATATTTCTCTTCGTTTGTGAAACTTTTTTGGAGCTATGTTCTTCCTCACTCCGCACAAACAAATAATATTGGTGCTGATCTCCCTGTGTCGGTAATGGTTTTATTAAACTTGCAACTGACGAACAGTACTTTTCGCTCTGACGAACAGTATGCAATGGCCGGCTACTTTTTAAACAATTTGCGCATCGTGTTTGTACCTTATTTCATGTACAGCATTAGCACGAAGATTATAGTTATGCTTACTACCCATGTCTTGTGCTCTATTGTCTTCCGCGCTCTGCTTGCTCCAGGCTGGTATATATACTATTGTATTAATATATTTCATGAATTATTTTATGCTTCGAATTCAATCTACCTCTATAGCAAGATTTTATAGAATTGATTGAACATCCAAAGTGGCATAACTAGCATGCCAAATCTGACAGTAGACATCACTCAGTTTCTGCGGATTGATTTTTATTTGATCAGACTCATCCGAGTACTTGAAGTTTGTGGTTGGAACAAATATCAGTCTGGAAAAACCTATTAGCTTATAAAAGCTAGCTGAATAGGATTTGGAACGTGATTTAGTAGGGATTTCGCAGTCTGAAGCGTTTCGCTTAATTTGTAATTGTAAAGCATTGATGATTGTAACAGATACGTAAAGTGAGTATAAAGATGCTGTGTTCGGCTTAAAGAGACTTAAAAATTTCTATTATTAATAGATGATACAGGTATGCGCGTGTGGTCACAGACCGTGCCGGGTACGGGCTCAAAACAGAATGTAGAAACTCTTAACATGCAGAATCCCGTCTGCTCAACAGTGCTTGCTATTGTTGATATAATTAAGTAGCGTGATTAGTAGAAACTATCTAAAAGACATAGGACCCCCGTTGCTTGAGCGATGTTATGAAAGCTTGGTGAATCAATTTAGTTCCCTTTGACAAAATTACGCAGATATTTCATGTACTCACCGTTTAATGGTTCCTTTTGCTAGGCGGGCAGTATATGCTATCATTGAATTCCCTAAATTGTTTCCTTTTATTAAGTACGTACTGTTTAAAAGACTATACGATTCTTTCCCTTTAGTAGGTGCTGTCTAAAATGTCTGGTTACTGTTTATCTGTTAGAAAAAGTAAGCGATATTTTTGGTGCTACGGCAAAGATCTTGGTATGGGAGTCTGATGTCTGCACAGAATTCATTATTATGAAACTAACCTGGAATAAATTTACAGTTGTTGCTTCGCGGGCCTGAAGAAATGGTCTGAGCCCGGGCGTACATGCGTGTTTGCGGCGAACAAATTTCTAGTCTTCGCGGGTGTCTGTGGGCTCAAAGATTTTTGCACGTCTTGGATTTTATTGACTCATAGTGTAAGGAACCAAGATTTTATACAACTTGATTATCATCGCTTTGGCGCTTAGGTTCGTTCTTATGAACGTTGTATCGATATATAGTAACACTTAGTCGGGCTTAAAATACTAAATTCGAAAGTTCATTCACATATTTTTCTTGGTTGCAGCAGAAAATTGCACTACGCCTGTGGTAGTGATTTTGCTACAGTTTGAATTGGAGCAAATATGCCGTTTTGTTAAAAGCATTGAAATTTTAGCACGTTTTCATCTTCAAACTATTGATATCGTGGTGTTGTCAACATATTCGCTAAACTGCTCGTTATGTTACACATACACCTAGATTTGTGTGATAGTTCTTATCGAGCATAGACTGTTTGTTGCTGTATTTTTTTGGTACCTTGTATTGTAAAGTGTTTGATGTATTGTTTTAGAAAATTGCTCAGTTTTTGAAACTAATAGATTTTATACAAAAATGTGTAATATATATGTTTCATACAGCTATAAATAATTAATTCGCATATCATAAACCATATGCTCCAAAAATAATATTACGCTTTGAATTTTATTACACCGATTCGTTCTGTCGTAATAAATTTATGTCTTCAAAATTCATGTGACATTTCATACGTCGGCGCTGCTTATTCGGCATGGTCCACTTGGTTTCACACGGAACGCTTTCGGTTGAAAATCTTTCGGTGAATCGAGATACGTATGATGAAAATCGTAAACTTGCTTTTTCAGAATTTAATTCGTTGGAATTGGTATTTTGGAAAAGTTAAGGATACTGGAACTGTGGCATTAAGTCATATAATATATGTAGGTATATACTACCAATCATGTACTATATGTTATAATCATTAAAGTCTATTATACTGCAACTTTCTGTTTTAATCAGACAACAAAGTGAAAAGACGTCGTCGTCTTTTTCTGCTATATATTTAAGATTTTTAATTTTCAGCTGCATTTATAATATGTGCCTAAATGCTTGGTTAATGGGATATAGATCAGAAATTGGAACAGTATATGAAACTGAATGTGTAATTTCTGAATTATTTATTACATATCCATAATAGTGTTTAAAATATAACTAACTTTAATGCTGTATAGCTTTATAATTATCGTTTGTTTAGTTTGAAATGTTTATTTGCAGTTTGTTTTCGGCATGGTATCGGATATTTTGATTAATAGTTGGCTGCGCCATGGACGCATACTATTTCTAAGCATATTGAAGCTGGTAGCAGAGGTGTGCGCGTGCAGAAATTATTGAGCCCGCGGGTACCCGCGCAGATCAAAGAGCTGTGCACCACTACTAGGCCCGTACCCGCTGTCTCAATATGTTTTTGAAGCCCGCAAGTTATTGAATCCTTAATGGCTCAACATATTTAGCGCTTTGCGTTTTAAAGCCATTCTTATCTTGTTAATTCTAATAAAATCATAATTTGCTCCATTCCTGAACAAGGGCGTAGCCAGGAATTTTGAAAGGGGGGGGGGTTGCGGTCCACAGTGGGTACATAAAAAGGGGTAGCGCTCAGAAAGGGGGTCGCACTCAGAAATATGAAAGCGGGGTCCATAATTGCTATATTAAATACGCCATAAACAAGTAAAAAATGCAAGTGTTGCCAAAATAGCGAATTTTTATACAAAAATGAGTAGTTTGGTCAAAAATACGGCTGAAAGTAATTGTTTTCTAGTGCAAGAGAAGCTAGTTTTAGGACAATTTCCCACATGTTTTTTACCAGAATCATCCAAAAAAATTATGTTTGTGGTTGAACCAAAAGGGGGGTCGCGACGCCCTTGTTCCTGAATAAACTAAAATAGCATAACTAAGTTTAGGGGCATGCCGTTATATTGTTAGAAAATACAGCTTAGTGCGGAGTCTTACGGGGGCGGCCGCGCCCATACTTAGGCTTATTAATAATTTGGTGGTAATATAAGTGTCGAGGCTTGGGTTAAGGAGCAGGCTTAGTATATGTAGAACGGTATACCAGCGTATAATGTCTCGCACTTCAACTTGATATTGGCCGTAACATTTATGTACGTACCCCAAAGAAACACAAGCAATTGCGGAATTCTGAAAAAAAGTGTCATGTACCTCCCAACATCATGCAAAAGTGGTAACTCTCAACAAATCATTCGATAGTACAAACAACATAGTCTGGCAGCTCTCTAATATCTACCTGAAAGCCTTTGGCACATTTGAAATACGAATTATAGGGAAGGGAGGTCATGAACTGCTTTTATGTGGGCACATCAGTCGGGTAGCTCTGTGGCTCGGTTATGCAAAATAGCTTACCAGAATGCCAAAATGGGAATTCTCTGCGTTGGCCACCCCCCAATAAAGATATATTTACCGCCTTGGCATGTCGGCCAGCGTGCAATGTATGATTTTAATGTATATACATTACCCGCATAATACAGTTTGACTTGAATAGCAATACCAAAACCAAAATAACTTTAATTTATGCTTAATCTAAAAATAAACAATTTAAAACACAAACGTTATAAAAACTTGTTGAGCGGAGCTCGGCTAAGCCGAGCGAAGCGTTTTTATTTTCTGTCTGGGAGTAGAAAGGTCGAAATCCGTCCGTTCGTTCGGTCCGACGGATCTGAAGAACCACTGAACGGATTTTAATATTTTTTTGTTTGAAAGCCTATGATGTCAGAGTGTGCACCTGATATTTGGGATTAAAAAATTTTGAGTGGTTAATTAGTAATTAGCTAATTAGTTAATTTTATGCAGCTAAAATAGAGAATTTTGCAATATTTGTGTTATTTATTGAAATAGAATCGTTTCAATCAAACCATTATATATAGGTTTTTGGGTCGAAGAATTCAAATATAATATATTTACCAATGATAAAGTCCTATGCCCTATGCAATGTAGTTACAAGAACATAAAATTGAGTACATTCGTAATGCCACAGCCCAAGCTCCGCTCACAAATATAGTTCCACTACCGACTAGTGTATACGATGGTGGATACTAATAGCCAGGTGTTGTGGATTTCAAGTTTGCAGTACTTTAATACGATCGTTCGACAGCGCAACACTGAGTGTACTGTGATCAGTCTAAAATTGATTTCACCAGCTATATATTGAACAATGTGACATTTGGCTTCGGGATTAGCACGCGGTGTTAACCCACGACCCACACCAGTCGACACACGATTCATCGTGATCCGCCTAAGATGGCGACCCACGAAGGACCTACTGACCCACCCTCCATTTCTTGTCGCAAAACGTCCCTCCATATTTAACACCATGGGTGGTTATTCTTGGAAGTGGATCATTGCTCGGTACTCGGGGTTGTGCTAAATATTTTGCGATTGCTTTCTATAACCTGTGGGTACCCGTGCCCGCGGGCTACACGCTACCCGTGGGCTCAACATTTGAGCACGCACCCGGACCTGCCCGCAGGTACTCGTGCTCGCGCACAGCTCTGGGTTGTAGGCTTTCATACCTCACACTTTTAAATGACAAGGATGGTATATTCTGATATATTGTTAGCCATTAGGCCCTAAGTTGTGGGTTGATTTTATATACTTTGATAAATTGGCTGTTATATATACTTATAATATATAGTGGCTAAATCTGATTCGTCTGTACAATTGCAAACTAGTTTACTCAGCCCATGTCATTTTTACCTTGGTAAAGACGACTGTGAGAGTCAAAGCTTCTGGCGGCCATTCGTTTTTAGCGTAGAACCTATATGCTGTTGTGTTGGCAGTTTTCTTCGTCTTGGATTCGTATCGACTTTAGCATGCAATGCTAGCTTGATAGTTAGTTAAATATAGCTCAGATTTTAGCCGAAAAACGCAACTAATTGTTGACGTTGTATGCCTATAAAATGCACCTAATTCTGCGTTGATTTATGAATTTTAAAATTACGATTTGTGCTTTTAAAGACATTATATTGTTATGTTACGCAAAATAAAATTAAGCGAATGAGCTTTGGATAGAGCGGCCGGCATTCGTGGCACTTAACAGTTGCTATCGGGTGTACATGATATCATCGTTCATGGGCGGTTCGAGTTGTTTTATCCGAGGTGGTAGCGTTGGGTAACGGTAGTGTATAAGTCTAGGTAATCCCGACAGTTTTTTCTACAGAAGTCCGTCTATACCCAACCTTTCCGGGTAAACAGACTCCGTTTTGGGAGTTTAAAGTTTGTGCTATTCGTGCTCCCTGGTTACGCAAAAATAGTTTTTGATTGATCAAACAGAATGAATGCTGTGAAAACTAGGATCAAATTACTAGGACCAGTTCTGGCCCTAAGGGATCCCAGCTGCACCACTCTAGCCAGAATTTAACGGTGGTGCCCGGACAACCCCGGCTTACACGATTCCCCGGTGGACTCTGGTCAGACCGAAAGGAACCGCTTAGCTTAGCAGGCTGCCGGCGGGTTTACCAGGGTGTTCGGCCTGGCCCTTATGATGGCCCACGTGTCCAGCGGTATGCAGGTCCCCCTGAGGGAGGGTCATCCCCTAAGCCTGCTCACAGGTAATAAGGCTGACCCGTCATTCCCTCTATTTCTGTGATTAAATCTTATGCCTATTGAAAGGATGAAAAATTTGCCTATCCGTAGGGCATGTTCGCGAGAGGCTCCGTCGAGCCGCGTGATGGTTGCCTAAACCTTATGCCCTTGTTGGGCAGAGGCGCGTTTGTGTCGCCTTAGTTCCACGTAGGGCTGGACACACTGAACCTACTCGGACCTATATGTATAGAAATATTCGGGAACACGGAGGGACGTGGGTTTTACGAAAGCTAAGATCAAACAACTTTGAGAACCTCCGTGGGGGTCGTACACTTTTCTTGAAGCAGGGTGCCGGATTTAAATTGAACTAGTTCGCCTAATAAAATCACACACAAAATTTTTATTCCTTGGTTTCCCTTTTCTGACCAAACATATAAACAAGAACAAAACGAAAATACCACCCAATCGGGTGTGCACTACGAGGTAATTATTTACGTTATAAGAACCAAGCCCTTCCCTAGGTGCAAGATACACATGCGGTTTACTTGAATGTAGTAAGAAATTTTATTCCCAATTCGGCGGTGCCATTTCCTTTGGATAACGAAAGAGTATCTTATGAGCGCCGATTGGGCTCTTTTTGAAACGCGGAACCCTTTGCCCAAAGTTTTGTTGTTGAATCCTTGTCCTAGAGCTATCCTCGCGTTGAACATGTGACATTCTATCGCCACTTCTAATCCTGCAAAATTTTCATGTGGCCCAGCTCAAACGCAGAAGCGCGGGCGCAGCACTTACGGGAGCGCGAGGCCTCCGGTGGACGCCACAGCACCCGCAAGAGCTGCCCCTATTCCTAACACCAAACGAAACAAAAACACCCACCACACCGGGGCGCCCCCCCCCCCCCCCCCGCAGTCCACACCCCCCCCAACACCCACCCAAACCCCACCCCTCCCCCCACCCCACCCCCACAACCAAAACACCCAAAAAAACACAACAAGCGGTAACACCCTCAAGTCCCCCTGGGCCAAACACCCCCCCCCCCCCCCCAAGCTCGGCGACAACTCGAAAATCCTGCAGGGAAAACCCCGGGTGGACCTCTTCCACGCGTCTGCAGATCGAAGAGTCCACCCGGGCACGAAACAGACGAAAGCAAGGGAAACGAAAAACAGCAATGAAAAACTACGGCGACAACCGCCGACAAACGTCAAATTTTAAAATTGAGCCGCTCGACTGGTCCCATTTCAAAAGGGTACCGTTTTCTTTTATAGCAACCGCCGGCCTCCCCCTTTTGTCGCTGTTTCATACTCGCATATTCCAAAAATTCAAACTTTTAAATATAATGATAAAATACGTTTAAATATAATGATAAAACAAAAGCAGCATCAAGCAACAACAAAACGAACTGTTTATATACATATGCGTGCAACAACATAGCCTTGCTATACATTAAGCTAACCCCTGACGGCTCACAATAACAACGAAGTGGCCAACAGCCATACGTGGCCAAGGCTAGCCAAGAAAACAAAACCGCCCGCTGGTCGGTGCGGCAAAAATTTTGGAGAAAGATATAACGGCGCTCAGGGCGCCGTTTTCTCATAGGGATATCGGCACATTTTTGCCGATATCTCGGGATCTAAAACCAGTAGGCGGCCGGGGGCAGGACCAGAATCATGCCCTGGCAAGCCGGCTACTGATAAAAATTTAAAATTTAATATTGCACTTATAGGAGGCCTGTTAGAGGCCGATTTGGCCATACAAAACCCAAAATTTTGGTGGCCCGCTTGAATTTAGGGAGTCCTGAGCGGACCCGTGGGGGTGGGCGGCCCCGGTTTTCGACCAAACTGTTAGGGGAGAACCCGATAAGTGTCCCGGGCTCCAAAAATCTGAGAGTTTGGATTATTTTGGGTACCCTTTAGGGCTTAGAAAATGGTGGGCTTAAACGCCTGTTCGGGGATCCGTAAGTATTTAAGGGATCCAAATTTTTAGACCCGCCGGGGCGATTTGACACCCCAGTAGTGTCCTTAAGAGGGTTGAGTCACCCCCGTTCCCTTAAAATTTGTAAGAAACCCAAAAATTGAGTTTTTGTGTTGCACCCCAAAAATAGTGTCTTAGAAATTTGGTATTCAAAATTGAGTTACCTTTGCCCGAAAATTTGATTTATTTGAACATGATCGGCCTAAGTATGGGTAAATTAAACTCGTCCCCACAATTTTATGCCCCTTCCCGTACATATATCATACATAATAAGTACCAAAAACGCCGCACAATAAGTATAATATAATATGCAAAACATTTTATGCACACACTATCCCAACATTGTAATTCGCAAGGATCGACCGGACACCCCTACTTATGATATCTGTCCTCCAATTTCGGTGCCAAAATCACACCGGGCACCTTCGGGCGGTGGAGTGTGACCTTACGAGCAGCACACAAATGAAGTACAATGATTTATTTTTATCAATCAGTACAATATTACACAGTTATATCAATTCAGATCGAGGCCACACTCCACCGGTATCCGGTCATCCGTTTCCCTTATTCCTTACGAAATTTGCTACGTTTCGAGCGTTTCCCTGTTTTCACGAGATTGGGCTGTTACACAAATACATGCAATGCATAGCATCGACAGGTATCTGATGTAGTAAACTCAAAATATCGTGGTCATGTACCCCGCTTTAAAATTTGCTTTCGTGAGAGTTAATACAATTTTGACATTTTGCTCAAATTGTTGATTTCTGCAGTCAAAATACTTTCCGTGAGATTTAAGAGAAGTAGTCTAAACTTTTTGCAGCGCCATAATACAGAATTTTTACTCTGAATTTTAGTGAAATATATATCCAAAATATAAAATTTATTATAGTTCAGTGGGCTAAGTGGAAGGACCGAAAACTTCCTTATGAATTATTGATTTATGTGAATGTTTTTGCAAAGCAGTATCTCTTAAGCAAGTTTTCGGTTTTTTTCCTTTCACCCCACATTTCTCAAATTTAAATACCTAAATCATATTTTGGGAATTAATTCTTTAAAATTTGAAGGAATAGTTCTTTAAGTTTTAAAAGAATATCTGGTGGGGCAAATAACTTACAATACTTTAATTCATGGAAAATATTTTAAGTGTGGGTTCTTGCAACCTGAGGGATGGAATGCCCGGAAAACAAAAAAGATTAATATGGAATGTTCGGCGGCACTGGTCTGTAACTTCGGTTAAAGGCTGGAGCATTGACTTCTAGTTGGGAATGGTGTTTTCATACAGTAACAAGCCATATTTCCTCTAGGCTGCTCATTTCTGCACTAATGCTCGCAATAATGAGCTTTGAACGTTTCATGCTTAGCGAATAACGACGGTTGCTCTTTACTAGACTTGTTGTACATTGTGGTGGTCGGTCCACTCTAGCCGCCCCACTGATTGCGAGTATCCTAGCATCGGAAAACTTCAATAATACGATTTCGTACCTGTTGATCAAACGTATATATTGCGGGGACTGTTGTTGCTTTATTACTTCGGGTAATTTATGATGCGCCGAAACGAATTAGAGGTGATAATTGAGTTTTACTAACACCTGATTACGAGCGGGCCCAACATGTTGCGTGCAAATCTGGGGCGGGTCGGCCAAAAAATATTGCTTCTTTTTCACCAGAATCTAAGACCGAATGATTAGGCAGTACACGGTTTCATAATCTCGGGTTCTTTTTAAAAATTTTTTCTCGGGCTCTTCTCATATATCTTATTTATCTTTATATCGCATTGAGTTTGCCTACTCCAGATTACAAACGGTCCGGTCGGGTCTGAGCAAAATTTTTGTAGCTCCAGGCGGATCCGAAATTTTGCAGCTCCCTCCTAGACAGGCCGACGTCTATTTCCAGCGGGCTGGTCCGGACCTAAAAAATTCGCCCAGTTCTCACTTCTAAAATGAATCATAGTTGTTTCTGTAATATAGTGTTTATAAATAAATGCAATACAAACGATCTAAACAGGCAGAAGTTATGACAGTGAAATTTTAAAAATTGTTCATTTTTACCATGAAATGCGAATTCTTCCGATGCTCAAATTTTACCTAATATAAACAGTAAATGTAGTGCCGATATATTACCCTCGAATGTCGACATTGCCTGGACAACATGTCGAGATTAGCCATATCACGTTAAAATTTTAAAGTTTTATAAAACCACTCTCTAGATATATTATTAGGTTATGGATATATATAAATTTGTTTATTGTTTAAAGTATGGATATAATTTGAATATTGTTTAAAAATGTTGGATTATTTTTAATAAAACTGTTCGGAAGTTTTTTCAGTTTTCTACAGTTAAAATCAAAACATAATTCGATATTTTTAACCTATTGGAATAGAAATCCTGGTCAAGGTAACCATGATGGACCTAAGTGTAATGCATGCCACGCGGTTCTCGACATATTTCGTTTAAGCTTAGGTTCTTATATGAGACATACACTAAGCCTAAGATGGGGGCAGCCACCCCGAACCCCTCGCTCCGCATTGTTCTTTTTAATAATATAACATATTTCCTGTCAGGGCTACCTGGGCCGAAATTAATTTGGAACGTTTGCAAATATAATAGTTTTAAGAGTTTACAAAATACAATATTTTTACGCAGCCTACCAACCACATAAAAAATCTGATATCCCTCACTGCATGGCAACAATTTTGCGCAGGAATATAAGTTAGTCGACATTATAGTTAGTCATTGGCCAGCCGTTAATTTCTATTCGCGCCATCGGACGGCCGTTTTGTATCGTTGACCAACCGCTGACAATTTTCGGCCGTTAATAGTTGCAAAATCTGCAGCCACACAAAGACGGATTATCCTGACTATCAGCAACGGTCGCAAATGCCACTGGCTTTCTGTTACCGTCCGAAATACGGATATATCCTATGTTCTGCGACCGACCAGCCATAGTCTGTTCGCTTACTGGAGTAAACCAAGTGCATAAAACTACAATACCGACTTTTTCTTGTATTGATATTGCATTGGTAAGGTAATGCGCGACTAAACTTAACATTACCCCGTCGGCCATCCTATTTTGTCAAAGCCGATTTGGTATCGAATAGCATTGTTACGGAACAAACAGGGGATTTGGCACGGTTTTTCGTTAACCAAAATTAGACAAAGTGGAATCTAACTGCCAGAAATTTAGTGACTGTCTCGGAATAGAATTTTGGCGATTTATTATGAGTAGAAAACGGTTCCTGCTAGTTAGAACATTGACTAATTCAGGATTCGTTTGGTTCGCCAACACGAACGTGTCTAAAATTTTTAGTTTTCAGCATTCGCGAACATTATCATCCCAAATGAAGTTGAACAAATTTTTGTACACAAAACGAGTTAAATTTTCTGTAAATGTTCAAGTGTTCGCAAACAAACAATTTTCATATTTTATATTCTCAAGAAATTTGTACAATCATTAAATTACTAACCTGGAATCTTAGTCGAATACGATATAGAAAAGAACTTGTTCGCGAGCAATTTCACCCATAGATAATGTTCACTAATAAATTTCAGATTCAAACACAGCGCGACCGCAATTAACAAGTCATTATCTCCAACGCAACTTTAATTTTAAAAAGCAAATGTTCGCTAACATTTGATGCTTGGTGATTTTAATGATACATGTGTAACAGATCCTTACGGATCGTTACGAGGTGGATAATCCTTAC